>JAVYIG010010368.1:0-69761 GCA_035222895.1 Strongylocentrotus droebachiensis
TAATCAGTTATAACACTCAACAGCTACAAATTATAGATTCATAATACGTGTCTAAATTATTAATTCGCAACCCAATTCATCGGCCCCTCATACTGTCCGTACCTATTTCAATAATATGAGAATTTGAATTGGCAATCATCGCGATCAATGTAGGTTCATTTCTATAATATGTGACTATGATGGTATGGATAATAAGTACTGGGAATCTAATTAAGAAGGACAAAACAATCAATTTACAAGGGTATATCCTGAAATTGGGAATTAAAATGCACAATCATTTATCCTCATACCAACTGATAGCGTTAAATCAATTTCTATCTCGAATGATCCGACCCGTCTGATACTCTATACGACGGAATAATCAAATATGTCGTTGTACCGGGGGCCGCGTTGCATGGTGCCTTTATCTCTGTAACGATATTACTGCGATTTCCATCATTCAATTTGGGGGAAAGTAATGGAAATAGACAAGTGGAAATGAGAATCGTAATTGGGATGTATCGCTGACGATTATCGGTATGTCATGTTACTTCAGTATCCATTCCCCCCGAACCCAGAGTTCAGTCCCACCGATGCATTTTCATGTTGGGTATTGATTTCACCACGCGGGTGGCGAGCGCATCCCGTGTAACGGATCACAGTGACGTCATTAAAAGTGTGATGAGTTAATCAATAAGAAGGGCATGTAGCAGTGACTCCATGGTTGACGATGGTGTGTTCTGGTTCTCTAACATTCGAGACGAGTTTATCCATTAGTCCCACTCAATATGTATATCTATGACGTATTGATTCTAAGATTATATCTCTCGTGTCTAGACTATAAACGTTATTCAACTGTTAGCTCCTCCAATGCTTTTTTCGTTTTTGTGGGGACATGAAATGGCTCAGTTGGAGAGCAGGGGTCTCGTAAACGGAAGAACCCCAGTTTGAAACCAAGTGGATTCGCTAGTCCCCTTTCGGTAAAGCATTACTCCTCATTATCAAGTCCCTCTGAGAAAACTTCAAGCCGTTGAGCCCCTGGTTGCAAATCTACAATCAAACATTCATCAAAAGTTCTGATCTTTATCCCGAAACCCTCACCAGGTTAGCATGTCGAATCATATCATTATGGAAGCCCTAAAATATACTTGCATTTTCGGCCTCACCAAATACCCAACACAGAAATACATTGATGGGGCTGATCTAGGCCTATAAGCGAAGTAACATGACGTGTGTAAACACAGACATGTTCAAATATACCTCTTCCCAGACATGCCAGACAACCTTGGACATCTATTTGCTTTGCTAGAAAGAAATATTAATTCAGATTTCAACTGTAACAATTTTCCTTGATTGATAATTTGATAAGTCGAATTGAATGAGTCATATCTTGTGTTACTGTTTTTCTTGCATGCATTTTTTAAACATTCGTTTTTTCTCTCTATCTTGACATTTGTCCCTCTAACAATCACATACGTGGTAATTACTTTCTCTATGTTTCCACTTGTATATGGATTAATATTCACTGGAGTACAATAATATATCAAGGTACATGTATTTCTCAACTCCTTTGATATAGGCAATCCACTCGTTAATTCCTCGATTGTCAAATATGGGATTTAGCGCCTTATGCAAACATCCTTCTTCAATATTTGCCGAGGTGTTATGACAATGATTCAGCGTTACTGGCACCCAAGGCAATCGCATGCACACCGGTCATTGAAGTGCCGTTTAAACCCACTAGGCATGATTCCAACCGCGAAATTTGGTCAGGGGGGCAAATAGACAATAATATTCCTTTGGTAGTTTCTGGTATTCAAAACGAAGTATTGGAAATGAAGTTAATTAATTGAGATTGAGTGAGCGATAGTTTGGAGATCTGATAAGGATATTATTACCAGCTCACCTCTGACACCTTTTGATTTTGATTTGTATTTGTATTGGTGCGAAATGACTGAACGAATGGCTGTAGGGGGCTTGAGAAGATAAGGATATTGGGCATTGTGTTGATATAACATGTATACGGAGATTGGTATCAGTTTTAATAAACATGATTAGGCAAGCACGCGCAGAGTGTAGATGTGGAAACGTGATAAACCAGTCTGAAAAGGCGTCTTTTGTCAACTATACCAGCACAAGAGTTCGTCAAGCAAGTTCGATCTTTCTTCATGAATATCTTATGCTCACCGAATGCATTTGACGAAAGAGAGAAGGGCTACAGGAACTTTGCTAGGATAAGTTGAAACTTCCTTCTTAA
Organism: Strongylocentrotus droebachiensis; assembly: GCA_035222895.1. Lineage (NCBI taxonomy): Eukaryota > Metazoa > Echinodermata > Echinoidea > Camarodonta > Strongylocentrotidae > Strongylocentrotus > Strongylocentrotus droebachiensis. Next base: position 2,237 of record JAVYIG010010368.1, read on the forward strand.
TTCATATTATATGATAAGATTCGCAAAAAGTCAGAAGAGAAAGATAGTCTGACACAGACACAGAGAGAGAAGAAAAAAAGAGAGAGAGAGAGAGAGAGGGGGAGAGAAAGAAAGAGAGAGAGCGGGTTGAATAGAAAATAAAGTTGACTGAACGCAGCACGAAATAAGAGTATTTTGTCCTCGTACAATTTACATGGCACAGACCGATTTATTATGAGGAAACGAGTATGAAATGTGAACAGAAGGTCACAATATATAGTGGTTTTATTAGAACAGAAAAGCGCAATGACAAAGAGCATACACGAACACACGATAAGAGCAATCAATTACATAATATATATATAGAATTTGGAACACTAAAAGTACAACTGAGAAAGCAGAAGCTAAAATATATCGGCATTGCTCTCCTGGTCAATACGGGGTTTTTGTTGTTAACAACATCTCGATTTAAAATGGATCGAAGCGAAATCTCAAATGTCAGGCTATAACCAGCCACAATCATTCTTTCTCCTTCTTCTCCCTTACTAACTTCCTTCCATCTTTCGGCGTCTCCGCCAAACGCGGTGCGATCTTCCGCCCCGCTCCGATCCACGAGGGCAAAACAAAAAAGAGAAGGGGACAGTAAAAAGACAGAGGAGATGCTATAGCAAATTAATTATCCTCGTCAAGAAAAGTAGAACAGCGCTAGGGGTATTTGGCATATATCTGGAGGCGCCTGGGATGGGCTCTTGGGCTGCTGCGCATCATGTGTGATACTGTTTGGAGAAGGTGGGCGGACGGGGAGCCGACCCGCTAAACTGGCGCCACCAAAGAAAATACCACACACAAACACAGGTACGTGGGGATGAGATGGCGCCGGGGTGAAGATGCCGATGTGATAGGGGCGATATCATCCCTCAATTAAAATAGGGGTGTATAGTAGGGTTTGTTCATGTGATTAGTTCAGAAATGTATTTGGCAGAAATAGATCAAAGATTCAACATGATTTTTTTCGCACCATAATATTGGTACGTTGATGGATTGATATTGTGTAATAAGTACAGTTTAAAGCTTTTATTCTCGTTTGAACATTTCGTCACGAATATTGTCAAAATATCTATGAAAATTGCATTTTCTTCTTCCTCCATCTATGACATCAATTGTCCATATCCGCCTGCACCCTTAACCCAATTCCTCTCCTCCCCTCGCCCTCCTCTTCTAAATACTGTTATATTGTCTCTTGACCCACCTCATCCCGACTCATCATCATCTCTTTCATAACCACCACCCCCCCCCCCCCCTTCCTCCTCCCCCTCCTCAATCCCCGGAACTTGTCCAGACATAACACCGAACATTCCTGTAAGGAAGAAAGCAGGGAAAGCACTTTTATCAATCCAGTTCGTTACCCTTTTCACTTCTCATCAATTTCAGGTGGATACATGTTCTTAGTCTCTCTGTTCAGTCTTTTTTTAAATCCACTTTTTACCCTTTTCTGTTTTAATACTACACACGCCACGAAGAAGTATAGAAAATGACTTATTTCTCAATGTATTACCCGCAGATCACAATCAAGTTAATAATGTGGGTAATAAGTTAATAACAAATTGCCAATTGAAGAAATAATCAAAATCAGCTTGCGGATATTTGAGAGCGTTTCAAATTTAATGTGAAAGTGTTCGCGAATCGAGACTATGTGGAGGTAGAAATGATGCGATCCGGAGGAGGGTGATGAGGGCACTTTTAGGAAGATTGGGAGAAGCACCTATTGGCAGGATTTCCTGTAATTTTCGTTTCATGCCCTCTCAGATGTTGTGCGCCCTGTTTTCCACTTGGTTCGCACTGTTCTTTTGCGGCACATTCAGTTTCTAATCACTTCCGTTTCAAATTCTCAATCTCTCTCTCTCTCTCTCTCTCTCTCTCTCCCACTCTCTTTCTCCATCTCTCTATATATCTCCCTCCCTCTCATCCTCTCTCTCTCTCCCCCTCTCTCTCTATCTCTATCTCTCTATCTCCCTCTCCTCATCTCTCTCTCTCTCTCATACATACACAGAAACGCCCTCGCCCTCTTTCTCTTTTCTTAGGCCAAAAAAAAAAATTGTTTGGTTGTCCTCGATTGCTTTTCTGGAGTAGGGGCGGGCGGGCGGATTTTTTTTTTTTTTTTTTTTTTTTTTTTAATTCATTTTGTGTGTGTATTTTTTTGATTTTTTTTTTTCTTTTTTTTTTTTTTTCTTCTTTTTTTTCCCCCATTTTTTTTTTTTTTTTAATAATTTTGTTTCCATAAAAAAAAAAAATTATTGGGATTGTCAAGCATTTAAACAAACAAAGTCTATAAAACACTTTAATATGGTAAAATACTACTTTAATGTACAATGAATATCAAGACCAACACAGAAAGTATTTTGGGCTTTGAAATACAGCACCTTTTAAATCTCCATTGTACTACTTATAGCTACTTGCGCCATCTATGTAGCAAACAATGCCTAATCGGTGACCATTGGTCCCCCATGATCCTCTTTATCTTATATTAACTGAGAGCTGATTTGATGAGATAACCACCTGTCCAGTGACCTTGCAGGGTGGTTTAATCCCTCCTGAAAACTAGTACAGATGGCCTTTAAAATGAGTTTAAGAATGCTCAGAACCTGATTTGAATGAACGGCATTTTGACATAGAAAAATAAAAATGGCAAGTTTAATAAATACCTAATTGCGTACTGAAAAGACCAAACTGGCAACGGGACGCATTTTGATCCTTGCAAATGCATAAAATGGTATGTTTGGCATTTAAGATTGCTCCCTCCCCCCCCCCCCCCCCCAACAGCAGCAACAAAAAAAAAAAAAAAAAAAAAATTAATAACAAAAAAAAAAAAATTGAATAAAAAAAAAAAAAAATATTAAAAAAAAAAAAAAAAATACGAGCGGCCCGAAAATGACGAGCGGGCGGTCGAGGACAACCAAACAACTTTTTTTTTTTGGCCTTATTTCCCTCCTCCCACTTCAACTCGCCAATATCATTTACTATCCTTTCAAGAATCGTTTCATTTTGGACGCATGCCTATCAATGATATTTCAAAATCACAGTAACTAAATATTCCTCTACGAATTACAGCTTTAACACTGAATATAACAATTATACTTGGCAAAGTGTTTACGTAATTTCCATTACTGTTTCTTTCTAATTTTCATTGAAAACATTAAAAAGAAATTGTGTGATCTATCCAGACATAATTATCCTAATCTTGTTAATGTTGCTTCTTAAAATATTCCTGGATAAGTTTCTTTAAAAGTTCGTTCCTCTACATCAACGAAACTTTTTTTTTTTCTGCTGCTGTACTTTGTTTGAGCACGTGTGGAAAAAATATGATTCCTTTTCCTTCATTGAAAAACAGTAGAAGAAGAAAAGATCCACATGGCTTGCTGGAAATATCCCCTAGCTATTCACTAAGGCATGAAATAATTCTTTTCACGAAACTGACATTCAATTACCACGCAAGTGTAACTGACAAAAGTACATACACTTGTGTAAGGAAATTAATCGAGTTCTATCGTTGTAAAGATAGTGCTTATCGTTAGTATTTACATTGTGGTCATAATTGAGCCATCTGCCGTGTACTAATCGACAGAAGGGCGAAAACGTGCTTTCCGGCCTTTTAATCCTCATCTATCTTATCTTACTATTTCTATCTCTTCCTCTCTCTCTCTCTCTCTCTCTCTTCATTCTCTTTCTCTCTTCATTCTCTTTCTCTCTTACGAGAACTTAATCATTCGCCCCCTCCCCTCTCATCATCTCAACACCGTTCTTCACGAATGCCAACCACCATGTAATTCGACATGCGATTATATTTCATAGACCAAAAACATTTTGGCGCGCGATAGAGGAAAACAGCTTAAAGACGAAGCAAACTTTTCCCTTCTTTTTCTTGTCATTCCATGTACATTCACCAAGCCTGCGGCAATATATGGCGATAAGCTTGCGAGGTTCATAATGCCAGCAGCTATGTGCCGCGCGTGACAAAAGTGCAAGTACTCCAGATGAAAATGTTTAAAAACTGGGTTTATTGCAGCATTTGGAGCAGCTTTTTTTTTTTCCCTCTCCTTTTTTTTCAATTCCGCGTGGTCGTTCTACTTTTCTTCCCCGATCGCGATTTTTATTTTCCCAGGGTATTATTGTTCAGGTGAATATAGATAAACAAAAAAGCCTCCGTTATCGTCTTCTTCTTTTCGTTTTCTCTTCGTCATTTTCGTTGCTGATGACTTTTCTTCTTTATTGGCTTGTTCATCAGCTGGCGTATCCTCCAAGCAGATGAGATTGCCTAAAATGGATTAATGTTGGATTTGTCGGTGGATGAACTGTCCTCGAGATGAGCACGAAGCATAACATGGCGGGAAAAGCTGATAGCATTTCGTCGTCTGGGAGCAAAAAATTGATGACTTCTCTGGAGGATGCCCAGAGCTAAATTGGGAGATTGCTTACCGAGGAAGGAGAGACCGTTTACATTGTATTCATAATGATGCCATCGTGTTATGAAATATGCATAAATCATGATGGAGATATTCTCCCTTGTGTACCGTGAGATTTGACTGGGTTTACCAATATTAATAAGGTAAAATAAATGAAATTTTAGCTTACAGATAGGCCTATAGTCAATACATTTATTATTGAGTATGCATCGCCACATCCTAGGGTCTTGAAAATGACGTCAAAGATATAACCAGAACATTTTTATTTTGTTTAAACCTACGATCCGTAGTTTTGGAGAAATTACTTTCTACTTATGCGACGCTACTATTTAAATGGATTATAATAGTTATGTTATCAAGTGATAATATCTCGTCATCGTTCAGTATGAGACTTATAAAATGTAATCATAATTATGAAATTTACTATCGGTCCTTTAAAGATTATAATCATTAAATATGTTGTCTATCTTGTCTTTGCCTGGATAAAACCACATAAATTAAGGCCACAAGCAATTATATGTGTTAGCAAATACCGAAATTGCAGGATTCCCAAAAAATCGCTCCCATAACACTAATCGTACAACGTATAGCGAGTTAATCAAATAATAATTATACCACTCAGAACCTTGGAAAATAATAATAATATGGATCCTGGCAATCTGGTCATTACCTATACTCATCCAAAAATAGTACATCACTTCTCATCTCTCATTGATCATAATGACGGGATCAGGCCGTAACCTCGCCCAGTGTTTATTGCTAAATTCAGCAACCTGATTATTTTCTATTTTGACGTGATTTTGAAGAGCGTACGAGGTGGCAGTGCATACAAAAGCATCGCTTTTCTTTCTGTTTTGACTGTGGTGGAGGAGAAACGGTATTGATCACGTTTTTCAAAGCGGTATGTTCTCAAAATGCTTGCAAACGATATAATACATATTGATCTCAACATTAAATGAAATCCAATCGCCCATTGAATATTTTATAACTGAAAATCAATACAAGCCCAAACAGAAGTGACTACCCAATAGGAGAGACTATTGAATGCTGAATTTTCAGTGAATTCCTATTTTATCGAGAAGCCAGGACAATAACCGTATTTCCCAAGCTTTCTTCTTCTCCCCTCCATGTTCCTCTCTCTCTCTCTCTCTTTTCTCTCTCTTCTCTTTCTCTCTCTCTCTCTCGCTCTCTTAACAGTTCTTCTTCTTGTAAAATATGACAACGCCAATTATGCATCTCCTCATATCACTCAAAAGGAAACACGTTAAGGCTAATAAAAACTAGAAAGAAAGGAGTGTCTTTGCCGAATTTACGAAAACCACATCATATGTTCCATTTACCCCTTTCATGAGAAATGACGAGGGGAGAATGTTTTGGGAGTAGGTTTGATTGTAAAGGTGATTGGTTCCGAGTTACGGGAATGTCATTTTCCCATGCGAGGCTCGAAAATGAGAGACATTTTAAAACAACGCATAAAGTGGCATAATGTTAAACTTCGGAGTGTCTCTTCTCGCCTGGTCCCAAGACGGGTTTCAGTTACAGAGTTTGATTGAGGTGGTGAATAACGAGGGAAGATAGCAAGAGAAAATACATTGATCCTTGTGGGGTACAACACCAATGTTTGTCGAGATGAACTTGTCGACTCCAGACGACCATTCTAATTTGGTAACTTATGAGAAAATGTTGGAACACGTACATCGATCTAACCAGGGACCTATAACGTTTCTGATCTAACTTTCCTTTTTCCTCGTGATTATGTTCTACAGTCTTCATCTTTGCCCTGGTATTGGTAACAAAACCTACTTCTCTCACCGTAACAGCCCCAACCTAATAATTTACCATATTTTAGTTTGAGATGAAACTTTAGTTCCAACACATAGGTATAATGCAAAAACAAGTAGTCTCACTGCCCATTGCCTAAGCAGACTTTTATAGTTATAAATTTTACTTTACTAAACTAGCATGAGTATCTACGTACACGACTTAAAATGTATAAGGTAATAAACGATTATGAGCTATAACGCATGACATGGCTCAACTAAACAGGTACAGGAAGAGTTGCAACTTGCAAGGGGATAAAGGTATTTTTTCATAATTGTAAGCCTAATACCAACTTCCCAAAACGGCATTATGACGTCACGTAATTATGCCAGTAATGTCAATTGTAAGATACAGAACGGGTGTCGCACTGTCGCTGCTCCTCGGGCAAACGATGATGACCAAACTCTCTAAGGAATGTCACACTTTTCATCGTTTGTTCGTCGTCAGAAAAAGATGAAGAAATCTGTCAAGGACGCGATGAAATGGATGAAGACGCCACAGAAGTGGGCCGCATCACACTAAGGTAACCATGACAACGGGAAGGAAGATGAAGCTAGCTGGAGGATTCGTGCAGGAGATGCGGCGCCGCTCCGTGGCCCCCACAATGATTGTTCCCACTGGACTGTTCACTTCCATCAGGATCATCGTCACCGTTAGCCAGTATATGGAGCATGTCCACGCAACAGTTCGCGGTTATCACAAACTTGCTAGCGCACTACTCGGATCATGCGTGACAATTGATGTTGTGCTCAGCATTAGGTTCGTCGTATTCTGCCGATGGCGCAATGGGGAAGGATCGTTTACCTGTGCCCAGGAAGTTTTGAACGCGGGTTAATTGAATATCGGATTCTCCAATGACTTACTGACTGGCGCTAGCTATCAGGGGAGGGAAGTAGAGAGACGGGGCTATGGGCTATCTAGCTCATATCGGTCATTGGCTGACTAGCTGGCTGGCTGGCTAGCTGGCTGACTGGCTAGGTGAAGTGCACGACCGTCGTCTTGATTTTCGGAAAGTTCCAAAGGGAACGTGGTCGAGCTACATTAGCCACTTCATTGAATCCCAATCTCCCAAGACCCAGACCCCCTTCACACCTGATAGATACGCTCTATACACGGACAAAGCGTGGACTAGGCCTACGTATTCAGAATAATGGTATAGGTAAATTTATTAACGACGTAATTAACTCTGGATAGAAACACACATGATTTGAAGATCGATTTCATTCGGAACTGTAGATTACCAAAATAATTCTGACAAATCAAAACGATACCGTGGTACCATGGCTATACACGTTGTCATTATGATTATATGTTCCCATGAACCAATCACATAATTAATATGAGCATCCCGAGCGCTGGGAACACAATCACCCTCTCGCCTCCTCCCTCCCCCTCCCCGTCCCCCGCTCCCTTCCTTCCCCTCCCCTCCCCTCCCACGCCCCCCGTTCCCTTCCTTCTCCCTCCCTATCCATTCCCACCTCTTCTTCGTAGACACTTATTCTGTATAGAAATCTAGTTGTGAAAGGGGTGCCCTAATCAGAGTGAGATGAATGCCACGTCTCGGTGTAAAAAGCACAGGCACCCGATCATATTTGCCTAAGCTATGAGATGCTTAACCAAGCAATGCAATGTCATTAAGATCCTCCCCCGTACCAACTCCATCTTCTTATACTTTCCTTGAAAATCCTCAAGAAAAATGGGGTGGAAAATCGAAGAGACGAGATGGAGATGAAGTCTGAAAGCGAGAACGAAATCCGAAAAATGAGTTGGGTCGACAAACCCGCGTGCAGGGAGAGAGAGAGCGGGTCTTCAATAAACGAAACTTCAGGGAGATGAGAGCGTTCGAAATTAGTAACCTTTCGGTCGAGTGCTTTCTGGGGGAAGGGAGAAAGGAAATGGGAAAGTAATGATAAAGAGAGAAAGAGAGAGAGATGGAAAGATGGAAGAAAGAGATCAAGATTGATAGAAAATGATGCAGCACTATAATCACGGAAAACCAAAGTCCTCGGTGGTGAAAAGAAAAACATGTTGATATTGAGGGGTACATTAAAAAAAAAGGAAAAAAGGAGAGTCAGAAATAAAGAGAGAGAGGGAGAGAAAGCGAGAGAGAGAGATGGAGAACATGGCAAGGAAGGGAGATGTTATACGATTTTTCGGACAAAAATAATTTGTAATGAATAAGTAAGGTTAATATCAAGTCATCAAGACAGTGTTGCAAAATCAAAATAATACGACCAGACAGTCAGGTAGGTGGGGGGGGGGGGTTAATTTAATAATCATAAGGGATAGGAGACGTGAACATGGAAAGACAGATGGAATGAAAATGATGAGAGAGAAAAAAAGGGAGAAAATACGAAAGAAATCTCATTGGGGATAGTGTTTGCCTTACTTAGGCAGGCATGACAAATTCTAATACGATTACCCCCTTCGCGTCTCAGATGCAATTTAGCCTCGCCTCGAGGAAAATTAGTATTTAGCTTAATAGGACGCACACATGATACTGCGAAAGACATTGTCTCAATCATGTCATTCTCTACAATAACTTCGACAATGTTGTTAACAATATTTTTATTCCTAAAAAATCCCACCAATATTGTCAAAATACTCTAAACATTGGCAAATTCTCTGAGTCACCTTCTTAAGAGCTTAAAAGCTTAACGAAAAACGACTGAAATAAGAATATTAAAACCTGAAAGCCTTGAAGTAACTGGAGTCGCCAAGTTGAAGAAAATGTGCTGAAAAGGCAGCGAACTGCAAGGGTAAATTTACACTCTTGGGAGTAATTTTCTTGATGAATTTGATCGGGGAAAACATGTAGACCTACAAAATATGAATGAAATCGACGGGAAGGGTTGGCGGGATTTTCGGTGATCAAATATGATTTTCTTCGCTCATTCTTTTGAGGCGCATGTCTCATCTTGATGGCAATAGTGAGTTTCTGAATGAGCAATGCAACGAAGCCGAGAAAGTATAAGAGATTCAAAGAAGTAATATAAGAAGGCCCGTTTATCGTAACAGGAGAAATATCATAATCCAAACCATTTATGCCATCATAGTTTGCACTATTATCTCACTTCCATAATTATAATACAAGTTTACTTTTAAGATCGATTTTTAAAATATATTTTCAAATAGCTGAATATGATCTTTAAAACGTTTTAATCTAAATCTGGCACTTCAGCGCTTTTAAAAGGTTCCATCGCTCTGCTTCCCATTAGAATCGTTCTCCTTTTTTTCCTCCCACAAAAGTACTAAATGTTGTGAAAATAGGGCGTTATCATTGTCTCAGTGCCCTATTTCTTGACACATGCATTTATCTATCAAGACCGAAGGCAGCGGAAAGATGGCTTATTTTAGTTATGGTGGGATTGGTGGCACATATTAATGAAGTTCCAATTTATCAAATCAAAGTGGGAAAATAACTCATAGCCGATGGGTATATATATAAACTCACAAGGCAAAAAAGAGGACACCAACAAATGCTCCATCATGTCGACAAAGTGAGCCGTGAGTTAAGTGCAATATCAATCTGGTAAATACCAGATTCTTAACACGTGACCTCATAATACCTATTTCGACTACTAACCATTGCTCACAATTTAGCACGGTTATCGTTAAAAACATAACATATTCATTGTTCACAGCATTAAATAGGGTGAAAGGTATTTGCATTTTTAACGAAACTGTTTTCAAAATATGTAGTTCACGGTGTTATCACGGCTAACGAGATGATCGAAAAACATTTTAAAATATTCATGATTCAAATTCATGTTTCATGAGAAAATAACTGCTGGTTAGTGATTAATAATAATAATAATATTGGATTCTTATATAGCGCACGTACCGACCTTGCAAGGTCCTCAAGGCGCTCCAACATTACCCGGCTAAGCTAGGCTGCTCACAGCATGTTGAGAAATTCCTTCCTACCGGTACCCATTTAGCACCTGGGTGGAGAGTGGAAAGTGTAGATCCATGTCTTGCCAAAGGACGATAGTGCCGCGGCGGGACTCGAACCGCGGACCTTGTGATCGCCAGTCCGGCGTCGTATCCACTCATCCACGACATCTTGATGAATGTTATCTTTTCTTCCAAGGGTATCGTGATTTTGCTCGGGCGAAGGGCATGGGAAGTTCAACCTCAAATCTGGAACATGGATCGATGTATGGGGCATGTCCTTAAACAATCCATGACCTATACAAGCCGGTGAATCATTTATCTACCATCCTCCCCCGCTAAATGTTTAGAATCCATCAATACAATTTCTAGGTTTTGATGTGATGATCGCACTCTCTCTTCCTCTCTCTCTTCTTGTTCTCATCCTTCCCTTCATCTCTCAACGTCTCCATCTCTCTAGTATGCCTTCGTACTTTCCTCTCTTCCCAAATAGTTTGAAAAGGTTTCTTGACGTAATTCTCTCTCTCTGTCTCTTTCTCTCTGCCTCTCTATCTCAGTCTCTCTGTCTCTTTCTCTCTTTCTTTCTGTCTCTTTCTCTCATCCTCGTTCTCTCTTCCATCTCTCCCCCTCTCTCTCTCTCTCTACCTCTGCCCTGTTTCAGCCCTTCGTATTCTTCCCTTTTCCCCCTCTTTAACCTTTATTGCGTGTGCCCCTTTACAGATTCATCTCTATTATTTGCTAGTCCATCTATCAACCTACATGCACATGGCTGTCTGACGACATACCCCGCAATCAGTTATAAACTCCTCTTTATAGCAATGTAACTTCTCCCTTTCGATTCTATTTCCCTCTAGGTTTGCCCATTCTTGCTATTTTCGTCTACATTCTCCTTTAATGTCTAAACTTCTCCTGTTTCTCTCTCTCCCTTATCCCTATCCCTCTTTCTATCTTTCTCTCTTCGTTTCTCTCTGCATTTCCTTCTTTCCATCTTTCTTCCTCTCCAGCTCTTTCCATTCAATCCTTCCTTCTCCCTCTCATTCCCTATTTTCTGTCGCCTCTCCACTTTCCACTCCGTCCATCTTTTCCCATTTAATTTCGCCATCCGCTCATTTGCCTACCACCAGTCTATCTCTACCTCCCCTCTCCTCATCATCATCTCCCCTCAATTAAACGCTAGACACACGCTTTCACCCCCATCATGCCCACAGTAATTACTTCTCAATTAACATCTGGAGAACTGTTTCATTCCTCCTATTGACTGGACATATGACTGCCAAAACCTGTCAACACTCCTCCATATACACCACATTTCTCTCTCTATTCACCGTTTCTCCGATCTCTTCTTTGATCTGTTCGGCTAACGACCCTGGATAGCAGTCATGGCCAAGCTCATATGCGAATTAATCTCTAAAACATCTCATCCACAATACTTTGTTGGCCATGGACTTATTTCTCGACCGCAGATCGAGCGCTGAGACTGTCACAATGGTGTTAGATGAATGCGGTGCTGAATGGTTTGTCATTTATCATTCATCTTCGCTCTATTTTTCATTCCCTCTGAGGTATTATGTTCGAACAGCGTCAAAATGACAAGAAACATCAGAAAATCGAACAAATTAAATGCCAAATGTTCAAAAGACAAACAATTCCTTGTTAGATGAGCAAAATCGTCGATGAACAAATTCTTCCACACAAACAATTCATTTCATGACAGTCTAGAGTCAGACAATTTTACAGTATTTCGATCGAAATAGGCCGAACATTTTGGGTTTTGTGGGAAATGAGTTTAATGTATGACAATTCTACATTCTCGCATCAAGATTGCAGAAATCTCAACCACAAATTTTTACAATGGATAGTTGGATACGTATCTCACCCTTGTAAATGTCATGATGGTGTTAAACGAATGCGAGATTGAATGGTTTGTCATTTATCATTCATCCTGTGGCCCAGTTTCTTCCCCTCATCATCATCATGATTATTAATATGCTCAAATCTGGCTAACACATGGGAAAGTAATTCCATCCAGAAATATATGACAGAGGAAGAGGGATGGAAAAGGGAAAAGAGAGAAAGAGAAAAGAGAAAAGAGAGGGAGGGAGAACAAGAGATTGAACAGAGAGATCAGACATACAAAGATATACAAAGACAAAGAAAGATATATACAGAACCGGAGGCAGGTAGGTAGATAGGTAAAGTAGATAGATAGAAAAGAGAATGGTGGACACTAAAAAGTAAGGGAGAAAGATAGAGAGAGAGAGTGGAGGACAGACAGCGGCAGAGATAGGAACATGGACAAGACACAAAAACGAGAGGCAGGCTAAGGAAGAGACACTCGTCTGCTTGGAACCAGAATGGTGTTAACTCTGTGTACATTAATACGAGTTAACACCCTTCTTTCTTCAAGTAGACGGGAGAGAAGATAATAAGCGACAGTAATGAACAGTTATGTGGGTATATGGAGAGAGAGAGATAAGAGATGGGAAAAACAAGAGCAAGGGGGAGAAAAAAGGAAGAAAGAGGAGCAGACAGATATAAATGAGATGACAGGAAGAGACGGAGGTCTTAAGTTGAACATGATCAACCCATTCATGTTTGGAAATGCATCGTGACAGTAACCCCCTTCAACAATGTTGACGAGATCATGGTCTGTTTCTCTGAGGCCTTACAAATCCCCCAGATTTCATCTCACTGATCCTCTGATAGGCTTTAGGTCCTCAACACACAATGGACATGTTGAACCAGAAGTCATGAAACAAAAATATGGCAGGAATGCATGTTGAGGATGACGGAAATCTCCCTAAAAAGGGTGCCGTCACCCCGTCAAAGTACAGGGCTAAATTTGAGAGGTAAGAACATGAGGAAATGATTATGTTACACTGTGGAAGCACTGTTGCATTTTGGTGAGGGCTCAGGACTTTCATACGAGAGGTGCTGGGCCCTTACTCTTTACATCCTTGGACAAGGCATTTTATCCGACATTTCTTCATCTGACCCAGGTGCATCAAAATGGTAACGGGTAAAGCTGGCGTAAACAGTACAGTACCACAAGGCCTTCGCGTAGGGCAATTTCAACAACCCTTGATTTCTATGTGATAATGTGAGAAGATTACAATGGTAATTACGTAATATCTACATTATTCTTTAGATTACATGGTATTGAAATTGCCCCGGTTGGAGTTTTCGAAAGTGTTTTTTCTCCCTGATAATGTCACCCAGGGTAATAAGACCATACTCAAGACCCCGCCCCTCCCCTCCCCTCCCCAAACCCGAGACCGTCCCACCAGTAACGTTGACGAATTGACACTCTAGACGCCTCCTCCTGCGAGTGGTCGACCACGTACAGCATGAGGATCCGAGGCGGACGTCGATACGCATTACGGTGTCGATTCATCAACGTCAAGGTGACAAGTTCAACTTGTCATCGACCAGGCAGCTGAACATCAATGTCAGTGCCACCAACTAGTCTGGGGTGAATACTTTGATCCATCCCAACCCACACAGTATGTGGTTTAGCGCCTTTCCCTTGCACTTACACAACGCTTCACAATGTATTCAAAAAGCGAAGTAAAGGAGCGGTTACATAAATGAATCTACGAGTCAGGTAGGAATCATGTTTTATATACAATGGTAAACCACGGGTAAACCATTGACTAATAATTAATGCACGCGTTGGACGCTTTGGAAAAAGAACTCTTGCTCGTAAAACTGAAACAATTCTCCATAAAGCAGCAGAACCTAAAGGGAATCCGTATTCGTTGACATAAATCCATTTACACACGTACTGCACTTTACAACGTGTGGTTGTTATGATTAATATTTGTCTCGATGCAGCATAAACCTACACAATCACTATTAAAGATGTGACAACATCTATGGACTCGCAATGGCGGATACAGAATTGTTTTACGGAGGAGGCACATCTAGTCTTATCATTACAATACAATAACAACAACTGGCACCCCCCCCCCCCCCCCTATTGGAAATAATCAATAAAGAATGGTGGAGTAGGATTAAATAACCTAAAACACCCTCACAACTATTTCCGAAAAATTAACTCAAGTGTGACGTCATAACCCTAGGGATTGTATGTCCGGATTACGTAAAATGTCATTGTCATGTTCTCACGATCCGATAAGTGGCGCACAAGACTCTTGAAATCACCTTAGGCTGATTTTTCGAAAGTAGTTCCTATCGTATTTGAGGAACCCAAGATTTACAAATAAGATCTGCCTACAAACCAAACTGTCGCTACGAAGCGTACTTTCGATTTCCGATTAATTTTTCAACGCTCACCCTTTGTCTACCGTACATGTACTTTTTATATGTTATTAAATTGTTCACGAGGACAATATCTAATTGCCATTCCGTTCGTGTATCACACTGCTCCCTGTCTATTAATAATGGAAATACAATCTCCCGCTTGAAATCAATAATTCAGCATTGCAGTAAAACAAAAGACGATTGGGATCGATCAGAGCAGATGGATACAACAAAATCGTTTTATCAGTGTGACAACCGATACGAGAATAATGGCAAAACATGACTATATGTACTGTATTTGATTTGATTTACCGAATATAAATAGCTCATTATTCTGATGACATGACAACATAATTTCAGAAGGGTCGATCACACTGCTCAGCTGTGCTAATACAGCATAGCTGTTCGAAAAAGGGGGGGGGGTACTCATGATATTTTTGTTATCTTGTTTTGATGTGGACTCACTGCAACTGCAACCATGATAACGCAAGAAAGTATAGGAAAACGTTTATTACATTGTGAAAGAAACTGTCGGGCGGCGACTGGGAAACGTTTGATGAGCATTGTTTTTTAATAAAAAACCAATATTGAAATTGAAATATTTCGATTGTGAGGGCATTCGAAGAGCCACTCTGTTCGGGTGTTTCTTATGTGATATTCGTCCATATACTGACATAAAATAAAGGAAACGGATCATGCCTTTTCATCCCCCACTTAAGCAACAATTCAATATTCTCTTTAACGATGACCAGGATAACGGCTCGGTCACTTTACCGGCTCAATATATATATTATTGGGCGGCCAGCAGAGGGGCAATTATTTGAATAAAGACGGTATCACTTAATAGGTGTGCCTCAAGGCGGACTGCAGATCAGCTACAGGTGGGTCATCTTGCTTTTGAAAACTCTTTCAAAATGGTCAAGGAGGTAGGTTTAGTTGAAAGTTAATCCAGAGCTTGGTAATAAAACTGCAGTTCGATAGAGACAGGTTAAGTTTCGCTTTTAACAACTGTTATTCATGTAAGTAATAGATAGTTAGGGTAACGGACAATCAAAATATAGGCCTAGACGAACTTATAGCATTCGCTTTTGAAAATGCACAGATAAAGAATTAAATGAAGACAAATTCTATTCGCATGCGAATCGGCTCGTTTTCTTGTTTTGCTAATTTTAAACTTTGTCATGTTTGTGTGAACATCTCCTGGTCGTGTCTATGAAGTTAATCTTACAGATAATCAGCATCACCCTGACCATTCATTTTCTTTTCTATAAAAAAAAAAAAATTTGTTTTAATATTCATTTTGGGAGAATAATATTGCAACGTTCTCATTAACATTCAGTATCCTAAGATAATTTTTGTAAACTTTCAGATGAATCCAGAGACAGAATACAGCCTTTTGCAGCCATCCTCCATTGTATTGAGGCTGAATCTGAGACTAGGTAAAGCATGCTGCTCGCATCTCGTGACACGGATTCCAATAGTGAATTTCAACATCAACTGGGTCAAAGTGATGACATTCCCGCAAATCGGGTAATCGATACCTGATCAAGAAGAGAATCTGAATAAAAACGCAATCACTTTGATAGTTCCGACTTTCCTTCGAGTAACTAACGGTCTGACCTATCCAAACGGCACGTGCGGGGAAAGCTAAAAGGTTGAAGGAAGAAATCCTGAACAGAATCTGGCATTTCATGTGAGATACTAACGTTTTCTTGATATGTTTCCTATTTTTACCTAATATACCTATTGTGTATTCCTTATAAACGATTACCGAAAATAATCCCGAGAACAAATATCCAACATTGTAGTTGATGTTCACTCATTTATTTATTTCTTGTGATGAAAGTACATTCAAAGAATAGTTGCCCTATAATTTATAATTACATTCTTACCATTCGCCCTAGTCAATGGGCACCCATCAGCCTATGAGTATATTAAAACTTTCTTTCCACGTATCAAGTTATTTTAAAAGAGCTCAAAAGAAAGACGGCACACCTGTAGCTGACCTGGTGTCAGCCCTGGAGCGAACCTATCAAGTGATACCGATTTTATTCAAATAATTGCCCTTTTGATAGCCGCCCAATAATATGTACGTAAGCCTATATAAGGTGAGCTGACGGGTAAGCCACCACTTAATTATATATGACTTTTAAGAGAGAGAGAGAGAGAGACATGTAGCAAATAAATGCAAGCCAACATAGCACCAAGTCCCCCCCCCCCCCAATCCCCACCCCCGATGTGAGCCGGTAATAAGGATCTAATGAAGATATGAAAACACACCACCGCATAAAAGGCCGCGTCTGGAATGACAGACTAGCCCAGGTGTGCGATAGGTGGGTACCTCGAGCTACCCGTCACACCGTCACCTGGGGTGTTACATTATGACGTCATCATGATTGACAGGTACAATTCATTACAACAAACAGACGTGCAATCTCACAGGTGACGAATACTTCGTGTGGTTTGGGACAGGCATGCACAATGAGTTCACGAATATCATTAAACTTTGGAGAGTTTAAAAGCTTAGCAAATGCTTAGGTAATAAACTAAAGAGTGTGGAATCGGTCAATTTGGGGATGGTTAGTCACCGATTTGGGTGTCAAGTTTGACCTCTGCTTCGTAAAAATCGTTGAATTGATGGTGTGCTCTGAATATCAAACTTGGAACCGTTATGATACATTATACAGATCATGTGTCAGGTAGTTTTATCCCTTTTTATGGACACAGTTTTTGAACCATGGATGGTCCAATTCTTTAAATGGAAGATAATTTGTCTAAAATGTCCATTGATTTGGGCTCACCGAATATCATACATTTCATAAACTTCAGTAAAGTAACGTTTTTTTGAGAAGATAATGCAACAGCTTCTTAGCTTTCAGGGGATTTTGAGCCTGAATTCTAAGACCACGAATGACTACCAAAGGTGTGTTGAACGCATCTGGAGTAACAGATATCTCCTTGCTAAGGGTTTTATGAATCAGGTCAAATCTTGAGTGTATTTGACGGGATTCTTAAAGGGAAGATTGCGTTCTGGAAAAGGTGAAAGAAAAAAGGTGATCTTTTTATTTCTTCATTACTTTATGCCTTTGTGGATGAATATCCCATCAGCAATCTCGAGAAATGCCCTCCAAACATGACTACAAACAGACAATAGTACAATATTTTGAACCAAATTTTGAAGCCACGTAAGTGTATAGTCCCACACATCATTCGCTAAGTGCAGTGTTTTTCACTGTCCAACTTTAAGCAAGACTAAATCAGTTTCTTATAATTTTGAATATTTCAAAACGAAGGGGGTCAATTCTATAATTTGAGGCACCATGGAAGGGGGCTTGCAGGGGTGTGGAGTTCTTGCATTCATATTACACAGGTACCTAGATTACACTTATTTACAATCATTTCGGGAGGGGGTTGACCCTCACTAGGCATCCACTAGAACGTGTCGAACCGCTACTGTTCAAAACCGCACAACGCGGAACTCTTCAAATAAACAAATTCCATCTCTTCCAAATACTTCTACCAGATCTTTAAAGGGATCGTTTAACAATGTTAAATATGAGATACACGGCCCTACGTGTTATCAGTGTCCGTGATGTGGTGTAATATTGAAGCCCTAAAAAAATTGCGCTTCAAAATGATCAAGAAATGCCTCAAAAAAGTAAAAATCTTTGAGTAACCGGTTTTACCATACTCGTTTTCCCCAATAGACTGTAGTGTTATGAAAACCGTCAGGCGAACGGTTTTTCAAAATTTGTAATTCCAATCATAATTATCTTGATAATCAGACAGGCGATCGGCTTGTAAAAGTCATGGGGTTCCTGACTGACCTAAAGGTTTATAATTATCATTGCATCATGAGCTAAATCCAGAATTTTGTTTCAGAATCTGAGACAAAGTTACCGGTTCCCTTTAAGAGGAAAACCACACCACAAAACTGACCGAGAGCCTCTTGGGCAATGCCACCAAGCGGGGAAAAAAGCCCACGAACATGATAAGGTTATCAATATTAAATGAATATCGTCCTATTCATCGTAATAGAGGAGGTTATGTGTAGAGGAGTACATGGCTCTGTATTCTGTAAGCTGATGGAGAAAGTGTGGGGAATTCGATGCTATTCAGCAAATTGGAATGCATCAATAACTTGATGATGAAGTACAGTTTTGCACGTCCGGGTTTCGGATGAAATCTGTAGGGAACTATCTTGCCTACGCTCTAGCTCAACCTCCGTATATATCGAGAAGACGATAAACACTGTTTCGAAAAAAAGAAAACATTAAAACGGTTTCAACATTTCTCTGAGTTTCTTTCGTACTATGTCACAGCCCCCGACCCCTCAGTCCTTTACATGCAGAATATCGCATCTCCACGAGCCAGTCTTAAGCCGCTCTTTTGATTTGTAGGCAAAACAAAATTCCGCATATTAACTTCACTCAAGTAATAAATTTATGGATCCATAAAGATTAATTCTCTCAATAGAATTTCATAAGTTCAATTGATATCCACACTAACAATAAACACGTTTCCACATCAATTTCAATTTTTCATTCATAAAGTAGTACGTAACTCCATAGCCATACTGTCATAAACGTGTTTCATAGCCCTGCCGTCATCGATAATTGTGAGTCGGTATTCAAGAAGAGGGCACGAAAAAAAATATCGCATGAGGCATTGTCCTCATATTGCATATAAGTTTCACACGCCCAAAACAAATTGCAGCACTTATCGATATACAGTGGCGGCATTACCAACCAATCAATGTCAATTAGAGCTATCAAAATTGATTTCAGCATTGGGAAATTTGTATACGGTCAAATCCAGGCTTTTTAGAGTACGCCATGGCATACGTGTACATTCGCATCATATATTGCCTATATACTCATTAATCGTATTTAAATTGAGCAGGCACAGTCTAGTTTTCCTGATTATCGTAATTCTAACAAGATTATGGTGTTGTTTGTCCCGTTCATCTCTTACTCGTGCACCTACACCACAAATATAACTTTTGTCAAATAAAATTTCAAATGAAATGGCAAAATATTTGCATGTCCATCAGCGCTGGTCCGTAGTCTCGCGGATTTGCCCGGTATATTCCTTATTATACAAACACGTTTCGTCTGGCTAGGTCTGGGGAGCTCCCCTCGCTGTTCCAAAGACCCTAGAAATCTATCAAATTTGCAGAAATTAGCGGATAATACGGCATTGTGGCCGGTGAGGTAAAATTGGGGCGCCATGGAAGCAGTGACGTCACAAGCGCGGGAGCAAGGAACCCAGACCACGTAACCTCTTACATGAGCATGACATATGCTGAAACATGTGTTTGGTCTAATAATAGTAGTGTAATTCAACCAGCAGACTCGCCAGATGAACATATGAGTCTCGATCCTTCTCCCCGTTTACCCATTTTCTCATTTTCTCCTTCTCTTCTTCTTCTTCTTCTTCTTCTTCTTCTTCTTCTTCTCAGACTTCTTCCTTTGCCTATGTCATGACACCGAATTACTCTCTGCATTGACTTTATATTTTGTTGATATAATAATAAGCAAAGGTATAGAAGAAACAACAGATTTCAAATTTAAGTTATACTAGTCTCTCAGTCTTTGAAAAGACAGAGGGCTGTCTGGGGCAGATCCAATTTCCTCTGAAATTGACATCAGAAATTGATATGTCGAGATGTTTTGAACACAATATTGTGACATGACAACCTTATAACACAATTGATCAAAGTTGACTCTAAAAAGTAATATATCATTTATTAAGCATGTTAAGGAAAGATTGCCTATCCTATTTTGAGCGACGATGAAATTGCTGTATTGGGTAAGATATGGAATATGTACAGTTTCCATGTAACGTATATTGTAGGCTAATCAAAAAGTCATCAACCACAAAAATGAATTCATAGGACGGAAGGCGAAAAAGGTATCCGACTTTAATGCCGGCCAATATCGCACTGAAATTACTCTCCAATTTTTCGGCTTGGATCGAGGGTAGAGCCTCCGAGGTAAGTGACACGCTGTTTAACCGAGTGACTCACCTATGTGCTTCTTTAGGAGAGTAATTTAGTCGATATGACTGACATAAACCAATATCATATCGGTAATAC
Source organism: Strongylocentrotus droebachiensis (assembly GCA_035222895.1). Classification (NCBI taxonomy): domain Eukaryota; kingdom Metazoa; phylum Echinodermata; class Echinoidea; order Camarodonta; family Strongylocentrotidae; genus Strongylocentrotus; species Strongylocentrotus droebachiensis. The sequence goes on from JAVYIG010010368.1 coordinate 22,751, forward strand.
AACACAATTTCGATCAATGACCCATTCGAGATGAATGTCATTTGCGTGCAATGCATGCAGTGCGTTTGTGCGCGCACTATGTCGATTGCACAAAAGTGGCAAATATGGATTTGGGGGTGATGGGGGCGCGCTATGGGTTACGCGCGAGAGAAAAGTGCAAGTGAAATGGATCTCAAATATGTCGAGTGTGTTTGAGAGTCCCTGAGCGGGTAGAAATGGAGTGAATTCCGGAGTCGGACCTCACCATTCCCTTCAGTTTGTTCCGTATAATCACATAGGAGCCACAGGTGCCGGCTGCATGGGTGATATGGATTTTATTCAAATTCCCCTAGTTGCTTTGTTCCGTCGGGTTTCCCTCGCGCCCCGTATACTGTTCTTCAATCTTATTTTACCCAAGGAAACCTCCCTCGCCCTTAATATGCATCATAGTAAATAAGAAAGGCAGTTCTTTGTTCGTTTTCAGAGAGGAAGGAGATATTACAAGATAGCAGGCTGCCTGGGGCTGCACTCACATTTTAAAAGCATTCGCCCCAGAGGCAACCTGCGCAAGCTGCTCTACAGCAATAAATATACCTCCCATATTACGAATTCCATGCGAGCGAGCGCGCGCGCATAAAGTACACTCCACCAGGTACACGATAAGACGCAAGAACGTAAACTGGTCAGTGAGGACGATTTGTACAACCTTTGAAAGTGCAACCCTTCAAAGATTTATAAAAGAAAAATCAAGTGCCTGCACTAAATATGAAGAGCAATGCAAACAAGAATGTTCGTTGAGTATCATTGACAGTTTGGAGTGAGTAGGTCGATAGTTACGACTCGAAAGTTGCAACCTCTTTTTTCTTTTCTTTTTTCGAGTATTGCTAAACATTCTCCGACAAATTTAAGTTATGAACCTGGCATGTTACAAACGCCTATAATTAGTCGTTCAAAACATATTATTTCCTGACTTCACTTAATGAATAAGCAGACCCCCAAAAATGATTAGAACCGCCAGATTGGTGGATTAAGAGTACGCTAATTCCCGTCGTGTAAGACGCAGAAAACGTACATAAAAATTAATGGGACTAAGCGAACGTAATTATAACCAAGGACTCGCCCCACGTGTGCTATTTTCCGCTTTTTGTTTTCTTTTTCCAGGTTTCCATGTGAAGTCGGCCATACCTGCTCATTAGTAGGTCGAGATGTCGAAAATGAAAGGCGGGTGCCCGCTTTAGGGAACTCATTAAAATCTACGATCGTATAACGAGGAGACTGAGGAAAAACAACGTCGAGGACGGAAATCATTCGATAACATCGAAATCAGGATATAAAATGAAAATCCTAATGAGGTCTCCTGCGAAAAGAAGCCCTTCAATCGGGATTCGACATTTTTTTAGTAGTCACGGTGCTTGGTTTCATTTTTCCTCGCTTCAAATACACCTGACGAAGTTAACGGATTGTGCTCATATAAATAGAGAGAAGTTCTTACCTGGTGAAGTCGTATCACACATCTTGAGCAAATTTGTTACGACCAAAATGAATGTAGAAGACTTACCTGCATAAAGATAAAAAGAAACAATAAAACATTAATAAACAAACGCTTCGGGTTACATAATCAGCTGATTATTATCGTTAGTCAGTACACACATTATCATTGCATTAAAAAAAACTTCGGTAAAAGCATGGATACACCGATACAGTCCTAAACATTTACTGTCGCCCATCAAGAATTCCAAGAACGAATGGTATCATCGCAAAATGTGCTGGTATAGATTATCCATTGTTCTAAAATAAATAGGCCATTTTCGTACTGTTACACCATTTATGGTATACTTAAGTGCCTCGATACGAATTATGTCATTCACCCGTATACGAATAATTTCATTTTAATAGTCAGAATGCAAATTGCATACATACGTGTTGTTAGGAACCGAGAGCCATAACACTTGTCCTACCTAGCAACAAAATAATGTACGCAATTTGAATTCTGACTAATTGACTATGGAGATATATTTATTCGTAACGAGTAAATGAAAACATTCATACCGAGGTTCTTCACAAAGTCACACGCATAAATGTGGTTACATTACGAAAATTGTCTATTCAAAGGTACACTGAAAAGAAAATGCATCATCTTTCAACCACACAACTACGCGCTTAGCAACGAATCACCATGCTCGTCGATGATGATAGGAATAGTAAAGAAGAAAAAAGTAGCAACATTTCCAATAAGCGTTGGAAAATGAAGACCTCGCTTTTCACCTGCTAATCAAATTCTTGGTCCATTCAACCTACCATAATGCTTAACATTGAGGGCGAGAAATAGAGAGAAAGGGGAGTATTCGACGACCGATATCGATTTTTAATTTGGTCGCCATGGGCGCTCACGACACCTGCATACGGGTACTAATGTGCCGATTGCGCGGCTGTGTATCGATTTCGAGGCCCGTTTCATCCACTTTTTGCCGGTGTTTCCCGCGCTTCGGCTGCGTCGTCTGCGCCCGAACATGAACATGAGCGCTTGAGTTGGAGTTTATAGTCTGCTAATAAAAGCTTTATTAAATAATCGCTAGATAACGTCGATGTTAATCTCGTGAGGCTGGCAAGAGCTACTGAGCTTGATCACGGTGAACTGGGTACAAGTCGGCTCCACGCAACATAATTGATTCTAATTCGAAAATTAGCCATTTTGGTCAGGGGAAAGGGGCGTCAATTTTGATAATCTTGCAAGGGGGTTTTGTCTTAAGACTACGTACGACGGTGGGATTTGTCATAAGAGGGTAGTGGTGAGTCAAGTGAGGGAGGCGTGAAATTCACACAGCTTAAATGCTCAAATGTTAGCCTCCTTTTAAGTACGCACCTTTCGGCAGCGAAATATTTTGCTGCAAGGTCAGGCAATCAAACATGTTGGTGCTATTACACTAGGCAGCAGCTGATCATTTTATTATAACAAAAATAATAACTTGATCGATAATTAGCCTTTGGTAGCTGATATAGGCCTATTGTTAATTAATAGAGGTGTATATTGTTAGTTTGTAATCTACAAAATCAGAGGTAGGTCTGTAATTTCTTTTCCCATAGACATACACCACTATTGGGATGCGTAACCAGTGAAGTGATAATGTGTATTGCTACGTCGTACATGAGCTGTGCTGTATCATCATTATCTGTAGAAGATATGGAGTTACTGTGGGCTGAGATGTATAATACAGGGAGGAAGGGGCAAGGGAGCAAGGGGCGGGGGAGAGAATGACAGAACGGGTGAAACGGAGGGAAATGGTTGGAAGGGGGATGGAGAAGGAAAGGGATGTGGTAATGAGTGAAGGTGGTGAGGATGGGGGGGGTGACGGAGAGGGGGAGGGAAGGAGACAATTATTCTTTATCTGCTCATCGCATCACCATGCTCCCATCTCTTCCTCGCTTACCACTGAACTTCTTTATAATCTCCCCCTAAAGCTCTTTCCCTCTTTAACTTGATAATATCATCATGATCACCCCGACTGCTTTCAACCTGCATTCACCATGCATACCTCTTAATCTCTACCGTCTTTGCCGCCAATGATTTCGCAGTGGTTTGTTTGCATACCTTCAAAACTTTATAACGCACATGTGCGTCCTGCTAACCTTTGTCTCTCATCATGCTTGTGTGATTTATTTGATTTTCACTTTGTTTATCTGCTTGCTCTTCTTTGTTTTGTTGTTTCTTTGATTTCTCTTTCTTTCTTTCCTTTAGGAGTTGGGGTCCTTATCTCACATTCATCTCTCCATAAGATCTTATTTATCAGCATATCCGTCAGAACTCAGAAACGATGCAATACTAACATATCTTGCCTATTACATGCAAACTGTTCTGCTCCTTACACAGCTATAATTAAGACGTTGTCTTGGTAGAAGGCTAACCCACACACAAACCAATTTGACTTCGATCTAGGTCAAGTAGTCTTGAAACGTTAGACTTTCGATCTGTGGTGGTCATCGCTTCAACCTCCCCTTCACTCACTCGTTCTCCTTGTCATCTTCTAAATCTTATCTCTCGCTTTTTCGTTCGTAACGCTGCGTGTAATATGCGATGCAACTGTGTTCAGTTTACCTGCTATGTGAGGTATGACACACAAATCTATCCATTTAGACCACAGAATAGTAAATCCGCACGGTATACCTTTTACGACCGTATAATATAGGGAGGTAGGGTGGCGGGGCGTAAAATAATTATTCAGGTAACTGATAAATCTATCTAATACCCTTTTCTAACTGCACCGATTTTCATCGGATGCATCCGGACGCATCCGATGAAAGTGGCAGTTAGAAAGCAACAGAGGAGAAAAAGGCGATTAAATAGCCGATGAAAAGAAGAGAAATAGGCGATTAAATTCTCCTGCTCAAGAGCAGGAGAAATTCTCATTCTATCGGTGTGACACCGATGAAACGTGCAGTTAGAAAACGTTCGGGAGAAAAAGGCGATTAAAACAGCGATTAAAATGGTCAAAGGTCGCAGTATACGCGCGCTTTATCGTAACCAGCTGTGTTTGTTGACTTATGGTTGAACATGCTGCATGCTAGCTAGATGGAGCGCGGGCTTAATAATTACGTAATAATTCTTCACTTCCGGCAAGGGCTCGCCACAGCGAGTGAATTTCACCGGCAGTTAGAAACCGACAGGGGGAAAACTGCGGTTTCACCTTTGTTTACATAAGGAATATTCAATCGGTATTTTCATCGGTGTGACTCCGATAGAGTGCAGTTAGAAAAGGGTATAAATTTCAGAACCAAATAAAGCATTAAACTACTGAAGTTTGGATTCGTAAGTGTATCTCCTACGAATGCACAGGTATGTCAACTATCAATGTTATAATGTTACTCCCGCTCACAGAAATCTATATTTTACTGTTCTCTTATTTCTGTTTATAAATTCTATCTTTTCTTCTCCTAACAAACACGGTATTCATTTTATGATAAATGAAAAATATATTCCCCTTGGCATTACGTGTTAGGTTTTACAAAGTAAATCATGAGACATTGATGAAACATCGTTGTTCATGAATTTTTGATTTAGTGTTTCAGTTGAGAAGTGTGCTACATGTATGCATGCGTTGCCACAAGCTTGGGCGACTATCAATTATATAGCTAACCTAACCTAAAGAGTTTAGATTGGAGAATAAAAAGCGAAATAACAAAGCAAACTGATTATTGATTTCAGATTTCGAGCACTAATGATCTTTTCCCAGACTAGATTACGTGAGCAGTCTCGAAAACAAAATGGTCATTAATGAGCGACATAATGAATATGATTGATTTTGAAGGGGGGTTGCGTTTAGTGTTCAAAAGAAATGTTGACTGAATCAAACAACATTCGCAGTGATTTTCGAAACTGAATCCCGTATCATCCAGAATAATTTCTCAGAAAACATGGAAATTAATTAATACCAGACTTATAATGACCATGTGGATTACTCTGAACTTCTTTAATGCGTTGTCCCACTTATGTAAATCCGTGTTGGACTTGGTGTTTATTTATTTAATACAAAAACTTTTCTCAACTATTTCTACAGCACTATATCTCTACACTCTCGATATTTTAAAGAACAAAATGGTACACAATTAAACAATATCCTAATAGGCCTAACTAATTTTGTCAGAGTAGGGTCTCTTTTGCAGAACTAAATGTTCCCTTTAATGTGAATCCCCATTAGCCGACATTGATTGAAAAGTGTATTGCAATATATGTTACTGTAAAGTGAATGTCTAACGATCTCTCTGACCAAACCTACTACATCCAGGGACCAGGGACTAATAGGTTTGTGGTCATTAACCTTTTACTGCTATTACCATGTACATCTAAACATTGCCTCTGTCGATGTATAACTGCAGTTTGGAAATGTATACATTTCCCATGTTTTCCCTATGACAATAATCATGCCAGTTGATGCGTGTGTGCTGGGTGGTTGCTCCTAAAGGTAAAGAGAATTGCCGTAATTAGTCTGTGGTTTACTCGTTGTCACGGTGTTCTATCAAAAAGCAAGTCAACTGATATTTTCCTAACGTGTTGTAGTACATTCATACGTATAGGATAGGCGACAATCGAATCGAATCCTACCCACATACACATCTGCATAAATGAATGGAATATTGTCGAGTCCCGCCCAATCCTCACAGAACATAGAAATGAAAGTACTAATCATTACAAATTTTACAATAGAGAGGGCAAATACACGCTTATGTGGTTTAAATATGGAAGCTTGTTTAAAGTGTCTGTTATGTGTTTTTAATCCATTTATGCATTTAATTAGTAAATAATGAGGTAAAATGTCATGACAATGAAGTAAACTCAGGTCTGCGCTAATGCCACACAGCTAGCTAAATAGTGTTCGAGTTTGAAGTTGTTCTCTTACCCCTTGAAACCCATGTGGAAACTTAACCCAAATCTCGCCACAAATCCTGCTAAGCTTCCCTCGACAGAATGAGATTGAGAGGAGTCTTGGTGTCATCCTTGGTACCATTGCCAAGGAATCTATTCTTACGTAAAGTCAACACTTGGGGTTCTCCCGTTCCTATGTTACTCCGTCATTCAATGTCTTTCTTTCAGGTTTCGAAGGACTGAAGCGACTTAATCTTTCACACTACATACTTCAATTCAACAGGATCAACTTTCTTAGAGATAGGAGACCCCATGGCCCATCCCTTCACCCACCCCGTCTGTAACTCACTTACTCTCTCTCTCTCTCTCTCTCTCTCTCCTGATTACCCAATCATTAATTTTTATTTACACATTCATACTTCAATTAGCCTATACGAACAAAACTTTCAAGCTTTCAAAAGTTGCACCATACACGCATGAGAAAGGACGACATGTAATTGTAAAGACATATTGCATTCTTTTATAACATGTCTACCGATAATGAACGCAAAGCGCCCCCTCCCATCCTCTTTTGATCATGTTCTCCGTTTCCTGCACCATTCACGACAGGAAATTAATCATTGTCAGGTACAATCCTCTATTCCGTCTCTCTCTCTCAATCTGTTGTAGCAACAATATGATTCAGATTCAAATTTCTCGTTAGCATGCGGAGATTTCCCTTCATCTTCTTTCAGAGAAGCCTCTCACTTAATTTGTCTATTCTCCAGAGACGAGAGCGACGAACACAGTTTCAAAAGCCTGACTTCGTGTCCCGTGTTAAGAGCAACGATTTACGGCGTCCTTCGCCGTAGCAGACGACCAAAAACGAGAACAAATTCAATCGAATACATGCGGCGTTACTATGGTTACAACGCGCGTTGCGAACAAAGGAAGATTTGTAGCGTGAGGAGAACGGTAGGAACATCTAGGAGTCTCTCCCTCAGCTGTTATCTTTTATATCTCATATTTTGAAAAGGATAATATTAGAAAAATCTTCTTCGACACAAACTACTCATACTACTCCTATGAGATTTGTTGTAAAGGAAGGTCATTTTGATAGTGGGTTTGGGGTGGTGGACAGTGCCTTGAAGTCTCTGCTGAAGTTCAGTGTCGACTCAAGACAGTCATTAATTACATTACAATATATAAAGCCATTATAAATGGAAGCCTCCAAAGTGTTCAGCAAAAATAAAAACAATTTACGATACATTAGTCTGGTACTTTGAAAGTTCATAGGCCTACAGACGTATTCAAATGTAATCACATGTGTAAACTAATTATTTCACATACTTATTTATTATTGAGCTATCGAACACATTTAATATTCCAATGTGTCAAAAATCAATTGAAGACATCATTCACCTGAAGTTTTGTTGTTGTTGTAATTTCCGTTAGATGCATTTTAAATTTCTTTTCCATCATTACCATGCCTCAATACTACTTTTACAATGGTCAACGACCTGTATTATCTGTTTATTTTTCAAAGAGAAAGAAAAAAGAAATCACAATAAACTGACAATGGATCGCGAAAAATGTGGTTAGATTCCGGCCTGGCCCAATGTCGTAAAGAAGACACTTCCATAGAATTATATTTAAAAGACCATCGTGACATTAGGGTAAGTTATGCAGTTATTACATAATAGAAATTCCTTTAGAACTGAGAGAAAATCAATATCACCACTCCATTCGCAGATCATGGTAGTGTAAACAGGCATGCAAACAGTGCATGCTAATGATGTATATCCAGTCACAACTCTGAATGAATGTCTGTTTGTCCAGTTCTTATCAAATTTCAAGATATCATAAGCCTACGTCCTTCTTCAACAAATGTATAATCCTACTAATTTAATTACTTCATAAATTCATTCATAAATTCATTCATTCATTTATTTCTTCATTCATGTATTCGTCCGTTCATTCATTCATGCATTCATTTATTATTCATCCATACGTTCATTTTATCACGATAAAACTCACTTCAGTTTTACAATCCTGACGACTAATCTCCAGCAAACCCGTGGTATACAAACATAAACATCACGATTCATTATACGTTTATTACACTAATCAAACCCTTTTGAAATCTAAACGACGCGAAATTTCGTGAGAAGAGCCATAGACATTGTTGTCTGCATGACGATGGTAAATATAGAAATGTCACTCCTAATATGTGTATCTATTTCTGCAGACAGTATCGTTCCCCAAAAAAACAGGGAGGCGTGGTTCAATTCAAGATACATTCCATTCGAGAGCACTATTGAATAAAGATGATTCTATTATAAAAATAAAAAAAGATACATCCCTTTCCAACCACCACAACCGAGAGGCAAGATGGAACGTCTGCCATCACACCTCTAAAAGCTCCAACTAACTTCCTTTCCCGCTGCCTAAATCAATTTCTGAAATGAAATCACTACTCTATAAATTATACTGCATGATTTGATTACGCATCGCAAACCACGTTACTTGAAAATATTGCGATCTTTTAAAGTTGTAAGTTCGCTTTTCTTACACTGCGTAAGTAATTTTATTGACAGCATGCATGCATGTATACACTTCAAGTATGTTCATGCCGACAGGAATAAGATTATATATGCATGCATGGTTTGACGGTGGGAGATGGAAAGAAACTAAAAAGCATAGTGACCGTAAAAGACTTCTCATACATGAGATGATTTTCATACTCAAGTCGTATGCATGAAAATATCCCATTCTCTCGCATACACATATAATATTGCTCAAGGAACAGTTCGTATCCATTTTCTCTATGAACATATCAAAACACATTACAAACATAAATTGGCCCGTATTCTACTAATATTTAAATACGTCACTGCGTTAAACTTTGGTGGTTTTATTAATGAAGGAAGTTATTATGGTTGTCTATACATTTTCGTGAATGAACTGGTGTATGTGATCTTATACTCAGAGTACATCGTTCTCGGTACCAAAATAATATCAACGTTATTTATAACGTCCTTATTACGTTTTTCGAACGTATTACGAACGATGTATTTGCTGGGCTAGTATTTAAAACTATGGAGCTCCGTAATATACGCCACACCTGTGTGAGCATTTCATATACTTGGCGACTGAGGACGCTGACGGATTATGGATTACGTAAAGGGACAATGAATTTGTAAGGATCCATTCGTTGCTTGCCAAATAAATCCGATTTGCAAGGTAATTCAAACAGATCTGTGATTTTTCATCCCTCAAAAGATTGTATAGTCGTTGACACAAAAGGTCTGCCACAATCACATCAGACCTTCCATAGCAGTAACAAACAAAAGTGTTTGAAATGTTGGGTGAAAAGAAGTAAATTGGACAAAATCCCTCGGAATTATAAGGCTTCTAAGACCGAACTATGCAAAACAGTATTATGTTCAATACTATCTCTCTTTCTCTCTCTCTCTCTCTCTCTCTCTCTCTCTCTCTCTCTTCGACCTCTCTCTCTCTCTCTCTCTCACTCTCCCTCCCTCCCTCCCTCTCTCTCTCTCTCTTGCTCTCTTTCTTTCTTAATTCACATCTTAGCTCGAAGAAGAAGACCCAGGTCAGTTTACATTCAGACGCGGATTATCCAAGCAGGGTTTCATACAATTTTCACATTTCACTCGCTAGCATTCATCATTTTCAACGGAGTGAAGAGTAGGAAGATAAAAACATTGTGTTATAATACTCAAACAACGGAAGAAAAAAGCACTGAATACAATGGGTGTGCAATGGGTATACTAAATACGTTTTACTGATTTTTAGAAACTGCAACCACAATACCACAAAGGCATAATTGACATGACTAGGTATAGGGTACGAATATTAAATCTGCTGATATAGCCATTTGGTATGAGGTATGAAGACATTTTCGGTTATCAGCAGATGATTAAACCATTGATTCGTAGTAGGTCCATGATTAAACGATGGCTGTCTACAACAATTTCCAAGCGAATATTCTCATTGTGAGAGTTCTAGACTTTCCCTCTATTATCATAGCTCTGAAATATTACCAGACAATTTTATTATTTTCCCCCGCTCAATAGGCCCAACTTTTGAAATAAAGATCGATAATGTAAGCAAGCAATTAGGATCCTCTTTAAAATAAAACATGATATATCAACACCATTCTATCTGAGAAAGGCCTTCGGCAAGGTAGAAAGAGGGCTAGGTCATTTAAATTATGATTTTAATTTTATTTATATTTGGGGGATGGGGCAGGGGGTAAGGCAAAGGCCGCGCCGCAAGGCCAGCATGACACAAAGCTACCAAGCTCTTTACCAACCAACAGCAAAGAGCACTAATTACGCAATTATCTATTTATCTACTCGTTCTAATTATTCTTATTAAGTCGGTTGCTTCTGGCAAATGTCAATGACTGTTTCCTAAAGCAAACTCACTAATGAGGCTTTTATGATCCAATTGACAAATCTGCCCCTGCCTAGAGCAATAAAATTCATAAAATAGAAAATGTTGTCCTCTTGCCTCCACACGACACTGTGACCTGATGATGTGTGGTCAATGTGCCCTGCATCACTACCTCGATGCCATTCCAGCCTTCAATCAATCAATCAATACAAATTTATTTCGTAAATATCATCTATCGTATTAAATCATCGTCTATCTTTTCTTGCAATTTATCATCCAGATCATCCAGAACATTATTCAAGAGGCAGTTTAGAATCTGGTTTGAGCCAATCTGCATCGCAGCATTTCAGGAAACCATAAATGTGATGGATACAGTGTAGCTAGTATATTGGTGGTGGTGGTTATTTTACCTGGCTGCTAAGAAAGCATAAATGCTTGTTAGTAAGCAACCAGAAGACCGACGGCTTTAGGTCCTCTCCGAGGGACCTGGTAATCAGGATTAAAGCCTTACCTAAGGGCACTAGCGCATCGTCTTGGTTTCGAACCCGGGTCACCTACGTAGCAATGGCGAATCAAAAAGGACTTTAGCGACACCGTCTTACAACCGTACAATGCTTTCAAATAAGGACTCTTGCCAAGGATCGCGAGAATGAACACAACAACTCCATTTTATTTGTCTTACCATCACTCACAATCACCCGAGGGCTATTACTATTGAAAACTACAGTTCATACATTAGCGATCGATGGCTGGAGAAGACAAGTCAATAGGCCTGTTTACTAATGTATTCACGGACCTTTAAATTTGCACACGGTTGTAAGCTCTGGCAAACAAACCGAGCGCAGTGTCTGCTACGGCCCTGCTACACACACTTTGTATACGGCGATGTGGGGAATGCGAGGAAAAAAAGGCTGATCATCGTCCTAATAAACTTCGTTTAAAACTGTTTGTTTTCCAACCTTAGGGTATATAATTAAAATAAATATAGTTTTTCTCAGTTGTACATGACAAATCTTCGATTTTATTTTCCGAAATCCGACGAAATATCGCAAAAATGGGAGGTAAGCATTGCTGTTACGGCACGTGTAACAGCGATTCAGGGTACGCAGACAGACCCCATATGAATGGTGTGTTTTTCATCCCGTTCCCCAAACCAAAGACGAACCTGGAGAAGTGTAAAATATGGATTAAGAATTGTGGAAGAAAGGACTTTGGAATCGACAGGATTTCAAGGAATACCTACGTCTGTTCAAAACATTTTGTAGGTGAAAATGTCGTATAATCCGAAATCTGGTATACTTTCAAAGTTCTCGGTGTAGCCGGTGATTTTCATTGGGTCGTCGAACGAGCACCCCGCACGCTCCAACTTCTCCCGCAGCGACCGTGCGGAGTCGAAGCTCGCAAGGTCCGGGTCTTGGGGCAAAGCGATATCGGCCACAGCAGTCGCAAGTTGAACTAGTTTCTGTTTGTTGTACCCTGATGTCGTAACTCCTCTCTTTCTTAAATAATCGGTGAGCTCCTTCACTGTCCACTGCGAAAACGGCTTGCTGGAACTAGAACTCGATGTCGAAGGCGATGCCATTGTAGAAATTAGGGTGAAAAAACGTCGCGGTCGCTAGCAATGGCTTTGTATGTGTATAGCGTAGCGGGCATGGAAAAACAATGTGGCGACCGTGCCGCACCACGCAAAGCTTGCCCTACGTAGTAACAATCGCTAGGGTGCGAGGGATTATGACGTCACTCGCATATCATTAGTAAACAGGCCTATTGTCATGATTGAAGCCTGTAGTGGAATGCATCCGATTTTGTTTTTCTCCCTTGAAGTACTTTGTTGTTGTTTACGTGTTCTTTCGAATTATGAGAATGACAGCAACAAATTGGACGTTAATTTGGATTAGTAACTTTCAAATGATTAGGGATATAGTAGTACTTAGAAACCGATCGTTAAGACTTTCGAGAAATAAACCATTTTCCGATTTTAAAGTAATGTTGTACAGTATATCGTATACATGGCATAGAAATTGTGTTCGGATGACGTAATTCGTCATTCCATTGTTCCTATATTTCAAGAGATGATGAACTAGGTAATTGACATAGCCTCGGATTAATTTCTCGAAAGTCTATGCAATCGCGTTTCAGTCGTAAAATGATTTTGACATCTCACTCACTTCGGGAATGTTTAAAGTTCAAGATTGAATCTGAAATTTACTAAAATAGCGAAGCTTATTTTAGATAACAATTGGAAAATAATGAGAAAGGGTTCACCTTTCCTTACAAGGGCAAGGCCCTAGTTTGTTTTACATCTCTGTCTAGTGAGTTACTCTTCTAAGAATACGTTCATCATGTTCGTGACGACATGTCTATCCTGAAAGCCCTTGGTTATTTATTCGCGATGATCACTTAATGGGTATTCATATCCTTGTTCGATAATCCTAGTCAATTCGTAAAGTCAATGCCTTGAGTTAGAAAGTATTACTCATATACATTACTCTGCATATATTATGAAGTAGGCAATGGCGTAGAGAGGAGTGAGACACTGCCGTAGGCCGCACATCCAAGCTATGTCTCACTCCGTCCTATTGTCCCAATTGTTGCCAATTATCGATTACGAGTCGGTTTGAGCTGCTGGCGATGATTATGCGTTGGACTCGGCAATCGCCAGGGTGTCGACGACCATTGTGTTCGGATTAAACATTCAATAGATTCTGCCACATGTACTATGATAGGACTCCAAAGGATAAGAATAAAGGACTGACGGCAGGCGACCATCTTAAAGATCCACTGGCATATTTCGTAAATGATTAACTCATCTGATGAACATGCTAAAATCCATCTTTCATCTTGGCTACTTGCCGTTAGCTCTTAACGATTTTCACACCAGGCGTTAATTTTATTCGGCGAAATATTTGCCCTCTCTGTTTAAATCATAGAAATCTCCTTTCTGCATCTTCTCCGTCTCTTATTCTGTTCGTTTAGGGCATGAAGTCGAAGTCCATTTAATTCGATTTATTTAGCCTACTTTCACGACTTTAGGTTGAGATACGTGTGAGCAAGATCGCCCGGTGCTCACTGAATGCATTATAATGATGCAAAGCAAGTTATAAAGCTTTACATCCGTTGAATACCTTTACGTTTTGACTTTTGTATAATGTACATCTGATTTTAGAAATCATCACATGCGAATCATACATTTTGCTTTCGCTTTCAAAACCATCGACCACAAATATCTTCTTCTTCTCATCGTCAGAATTTCTGAACACTTCCCATAATCATTGGTCATATTGATCATGTCGATGCATCAAGCTTTCTACAAAGTAGTAGGCCATACAGCAGCGTAGCCAGACGGGACTCGTAACGAGAAAATGGGGGCAGCCCCATTGCAAGTCAATAGCTTTTGAAACATTTTTCAAACAAGAAAAGGGCGTACAATCTGTACGGGATACTCGCTACCTCTACACTTCAAAACAAAATTGAACTATATTTGTTCAAATTCAAAAAACCATTTTACAGCTTTATTTACCTATTAAAAAGTTCAGTGCTTCCCTTCTCCATATTTGCTATGTCAGTAGTTAGTTTGGGCAATACAACGAAAACCAAAAAGGTCAATATTTGATCGCCAATATTTTCAAATGTATAGGATCTAGAAAGGTCACATTTGAACACAAATCTATCTACATATTATTAAGATCTACGCCCCCAAAACGTCTCATTATGAACTACTGCACTGCTTACACAGATTGAAAGTGGGTCATTGAGGTTTGTACAGAAGTGCTCCCCCGTTCGCCACCCATTGAGAAATCACGCTGGGGCTTATAATGGGTCTATTTGCCTAAGTAATATTGAACGCCGTATGTAGGCCATTTATTGTAGACTCGTACTTTACAGACGTTATGAATGAATATAAGAAAGACATCTGTCTTGCTTTTGAGTTGCAAAGCCATTGTAGAATGAATATGTAGGCTGCTAGACGATTTGTCATCATTTTTCTTTTGTCCAATAACATTTTTATCATGGGAACGTTTGTTGATCTCGAAATGTAAACAGTAACCGGTGCCAGCAGAGTTCAGAAAAGAGAATATCATGCCGATGACATGGTGTGATATTACAATCAGTATAGAGGAATATCACGGATTAAAAGTCGCGTGATTAATAGGATTATATGTTTGTCAGGACTTCAAATAACTTCACACTTAGGGTAATATACATATTACAGAGAGCTTATTTGGATAAAAGTATATAAAATGATTACTACTCGTCTTGTCCTAAAGAATTTAATAAAACTTGATGTAAAAATCACATGCATAGATAGGTTAAAGTAGTTTATCACGCTGTCGATATTTCACAACTCTCTAAGGATTCCTATTTTATCAAGGATGAAACATTTAATAATATTAATAATGATAATAATATTTAGACCAATTGATATCACAGCTACTTTATAAATATTCTTCGCTATATACGATAATTTAATTACCAATCCTATGTTAAAACCCAAGGCTTTGTCAAATATTGACCCCACAATCATTGCCAGCGAGGAAGGACTGAAAGAACAAAATCATAATGGCTCATTTTTTATCTGGTACCAATTGCCGTTGGAAGCATTGCAGGTGTACATTTTAGGGAGAATTAGTTCAGGTGAGTGACAACACGGTGACAGTCGGCGCATCTCTGTTTCTCAGACTCTCAAATTCCTCTCTGAAAACTAAAAGGTCCGTTATAATTGGTACACCAACGAATGACGACCCAGAGCAGAGCCTGGTCAATATTTGCTTCCTTTAACCAACAAAGAGACACATTCAAGTTCGTAAATAACCCACCATCAACTAAACAAACCTAGAGCTTTCCAATTAACCCGATTCTAAATTTCTACCTAATAACAAAATTGAGGCCCTTAATAAAACAATAAAGGTCAACATAATCAAAACTTGAAGTCAGCACTGCCCCCCCCCCCAATCCATATTAGTCCAATAAGTTGACCAATAGATGAGCACGTTTTCAAATACAGCTACTGCACACTTCCAGTCGCCAACCATGGTCCGCGCTTCACCTGATCACTATTCAGAGATGTCCTCAAGACTGAGTTTCTCACAGGGAAAAAATATGTTTTTCGGGGGCTACTTTTCAAGCTTGCCTGCATGAAAATAACATTCTAAAATTTGTTTTGCATTGAACTCTAAGCAAATTTATAGGGGCTCTTTTCTGATTTTCGGGGGCTATTTTGAGCATTTCGGGGGCTATTTTGGGCATTTCGGGGGCTATTTTGGGAATTTCGGGGGCTAATTCGCCCCGAACCCCCGTGTATTTTTTCATTGGTTTCTCATCATTGATAAGCGAGCTGAAGATGATTGAGAACGGGCTTGAAGTACAACAATGTTACTGTCTACTCCTATTTTTCCTTTTCCTTCAAATATTCATGCAAGTATTATGAAAGATCGCATCCTTCTTTAATCTGTTTTTCCAAAGAGTTATGAGAACCTGAGCTCATTGGTTTTCCAAGAAATAGGAGTAAGAAATATGACATGAATATTTCAAATACATCTGAAACATGCACGCTTCTAAAGGGCAGGCGACTCGAATCGGTATAGAAAATGCGCTTTCAAGATTATCATTATTGTCATCATTATTCCTTTGTGTTTTATGATGTACATTATTCTGTTTTGCGTGTGGTTGTTGTTTTTAAATGAAATGTGGAAAAAATAAATTCAGAAAATCATCATCATCCACGATCAGCATTCTTCGCAGATCTTCATGAAAATCAATGGCATAGATGGGATGAATCTTTTAGTCGTGGTTTCCCTTTTTTCTCTCTCTCGTGTATTCAGTGAGAAAATCAGTGGCGAACAATAATTCATGATCGGTTTCATAACCGCAAGAAAGCAAACACCTACACGAATGTACTTCGGAGGAAACTGGCGTTCGATGCTCTTTTTAGGCGAATGTATAGGAGCTGAAGCGAGTCTATCAAAATAAATATTAAACACTTTGCGGCTACTCGGAAAGTCTACCAAAATAATACAAGTCTATCTCGAAAATACGAACATGACGAAAATAAAAGTTAATGTATTTCCCCTCTATACCCATGATAGCGAGTCCGGTTGCATGAGTATGTAAAAACGTGACGTGGTGCTTCGCTATAATAGCAAATAGAATCTATTTTAGTTGATAAACTGGCAATAAACTCATCATTTTCGTCTGTATCTTGCCCAGTTTATAGATGGAATGCATGCAAATGAGTTAGGGGGATATTTAGGATATATAGCCATTTAAGGTGGTGACTTAATCTATAATATATCTGTATTTCATTGTTTATCAGCCGAATAGGAAGACATCCATGATTTCTAAGAAGCTCTTTTTTTTTAAATCCCCACAAGAGGAGAAAGTGACTAATGTATAATTATGTCGCGATCTCAATCAATTTTGCCTTCCGTTGATTTTATTCATCTAATTCCTGACAAACTAAAGTAATTATTGATTTTCAAATTGGCGATTTTGACATTCTCTATCTAAATGATTTGTAGGATCTGAGTAGATTTCCCAATTATCTGTGACCATTGCCATCACTTCTCATGAGCTTTAATTGGACGAGGAGCATTCCACTAATCTATGTATACATCATCTGTCGCATTTGATTGCCAATATCCGTCTTGCTACATCTATTTGGTTCTCAATCCTAAATCGTCAGATCACCAATATTAGCTGACATCCCTAATTTTATGTAATGTAATTGTAGTGCGAATGCACTCCCTAAACCAAATACAGACCTGTCTAAAGACAGCTTAATTTCATGTATGATAATGATAGCGTGCGATGTGGACTCGACCATACAACATTTTCTAAATAGATAATAATTTATCAGTGCAAACTTTCGTTTGGATAAAGACTTTTCATCTAATCTCTCGAAATGCATGATATAGTGTCAGCTTTTTTGGCCCATACTGCATTCGCTGCATAGATTACATCATTGGGGCCTCAATTTAAATAAAAGACTTTCTTCCAACTCCCTGTGTATACATCCACAGCCTTAATTACATGCATCATGAGGCCAAAAAAAAAAAATCATTTGGTTGTCCTTGACCGCCCGCTCGTCATTTTGGGGCCGCTCGTATGTTTTTTTTTTTTTTATATATTTTTTTTTTTTTTATTCAATTTTTTTATTCAATTGTTTTTTTTTTTTTTTTTTTTTTTTTTTTTATTCAATTTTTTTGGGGGAGCAATCTTAAGTGCCAAACATACAATTTTATGCATTTGCAAGGATCAAAATGCGTCCCTTTGCCAGTTTTGTCTTTTCAGTACGCAATTAGGTATTTATTAAACTTGCCATTTTTATTTTTCTATGTCAAAATGCCGTTCATTCAAACCAGGTTCTGAGCATTCTTAAACTCATTTTAAAGCCCATCTGTACTAGTTTACAGGAGGGATTAGACTACCCTGCAAGGTCACTGGACAGGTGGTTATCTCCGTCAAATCAGCTCTCAGTAAATATAAGATAAAGAGGATCATGGGGGACCAATGGTCACCGATTAGGCATTGTTTGCTACATAGAGGGCGCAAGTAGCTATAAGTAGTACAATGGAGATTTAAAAGGTGCTGTATTTCAAAGCCCAAAATACTTTCTGTGTTGGTCTTGATATTCATTGTACATTAAACTAGTATTTTACCATATTAAAGTGTTTTATAGACTTTGTTTATTTAAATGCTTGACAATCCCAATGATTTTTTTTTTTATGGAAAAAAAATATTTTAAAAAAAAAATGGGGGAAAAAAAACAAAAAAAACAACACAAAAATAAAGTTTAAAAAAAAAAAAAAAAAAAAAAAAAAAAATTCCGCCCGCCCGCCCCTACTCTAGAAAAGCAATCGAGGACAACCAAACATTTTTTTTTTTTTGGCCTGATGATAATGCGAGGGAGTATTGGTGGAGTTTGCGTGTAGGGGAGGGGGGAAGCCATCAGCTAAGCCCATTATACATGTATTCGTTCTCTCATGGGACTTGGGGAGCAGGCTGGGGCAATATTATGGAGCTAAATGCAAATTAGACACGCCACGCAACAATATTTGATTACAAGTAATTAAACGAAAAGTGACGTAGATTGGGATTGTCACTGTAATCTCATTTGAGGCAGAGGATAGGGACATTGAGATGCTCACTGCAAGTGGTATTGCTTATGTAGGTTTACAGGACATACACTCGACATTTTGTGCAAGAGTTTTATAAGACATGTGTGCATAATAATAAGCTTCTGAAGTGAATTTGTTTGGTATAATAGCAATGCATTTATAATTTTATCAAACGTTGGCCTATATTCAAACGCAAAATGACTGGCTGATTGATATTGTGTTCCCTATTTCAATCATTCTGCTATAAACATGACTCAAATTTCAGATTATTTAGCCTTTTCCGCAGAGTGTACAATCGTGGACCTACTACGTCCATGGTACAAGTACATAATAACATTTATCATGCGGGTTCCGTCATTAGGGAGAGAAGGGGGAAATATTAACACCCTCACCGCTCTCGAAGGCGTTACTTCTTTCCCTCTCGCATTTAATCTATCTAAAAGTCTGGTGCGGTGGTGAGCCCCCCCCCCCCCCCCCCCCAAGGACATTAATGCCCTATCACTGGTTGGACCAAGAAGGTAACTTCTTGGTTGGACCCAATCTACGCACCACTGGCGGGAACCCTACCTCATCACATGATCACAAATTCAGAGCAATAGCAATTACTATTCCTTTATCACTGTCACGTGTCATACAATAGTACAAATCATCTCAGACTGAACGCCCAAATGTGACACACCGAAGATAAATGACTAGAAACGATGAATGTGAGGGCTTATTACCGCAGATAAACCCCCACCAACTCATCATCACCAACATACAAACAAAATGACATCTTGAAACTTTGCTATCTACGAAAGGTATCGGTTTCTCTCATTACTACCCCCTGTCCGTCGTACTGAATTTCTCATGACGGTTTCCAGATGGCACGCCTATACAATGTGGCTGGTAACAAGTTAAAGGTACATTTGAATTCTGGTTATACATTGAGATCAGAGTTGTTCTAAACCCGAATCATTCACAACATGAAAATCCAGATTAATTGATCGGGCATTCCACGGTTGTTTGAACCATTAATCAAAGTGAAAACAAAATTAATACATAACTAAATGACAGCTTGCACTTTGTAGGGGAAAAAAATGCTTCCTTGTGGATTTAGTGGAAAGCACCGACATGAATATTCACACGTGGGACAAGCAATTAAATGACAGTAGCCTTATAGTCCAAATGTTCAAATTGTCTTTTTCGTCAATGTTCGCTAACTTTCTCTATCATATTTTTTTTCGGATAGCATTAACTTCTTTGCCACGCTGCCTTAGAATCTGTGAGAATTTCAGTTTCCCCTCAAAACTGGAGATCCATTTTACCTTTAAGATGAAAACATTAAATGGTGGATCAAAGATGGGAGAAAAGTGGAGGCGATGACAAATAAGGATAATCATTATCTGCAACCTCCAGAAGACATGTCATGGCGTAGAGACTGGACAGACAGATCCTTTGTGAAGTTTATGGTGATAAAGTACGTAAACAACTAGCCATCGCATACAGTAGCCCTAGTTTGTGATGACCCCCTAACACATACAGTTTCTCTGTTCTTCGTCAAGATGTGGACCCCTTATCACTAATGAATGGTTATCTTTGGCCGAACAGAAGTTGAATGATGACCAGTCATACAGAATAGCGTCGGTGCTGAAATGGGTACGCCTGTACTAAAATTAACTTGAGAGATGACATCCGCTGAACGATTGGATAAGAATGTAACTATTGCCGCGGACTGGACAGGTCTTGTTGAAACTTACGTATGGTCACTGTAAATCGAATTTTGAAAAAACAAAATAGGGAGAAAGTGTAACAGCTAAACTTAGCATAGTTACCTCACGAACTCACCATGGGAGAGAGTATTTGATAAGTCAAGACGTTTCATTTAGTTGATAACTGCAAACAGCGTGAATGTTTATATTGGATGAAGTGCCCCCTACACAAAACATCCGGTACATAAATGTCTTATCTGCTAATTACACTTCATATTATGTTTACATATTCCAATTCTGAAAACAAACTTTATTATGAAGCCGTTCAAAAACAATCTTGCCTTAAGAACTTAGCTTATAATGAACATGGATGTTATGCGTAATCGCTAATCGAAACATTAATCTAAGGTAACTTCCTGTCAATATTTATCAATTGTTGTAGACTTGTAGAGATATTTAAAAATGCAGAAGGCATCGATCTTGTAGTGAATCCCGCCCCGACAATAACCAAAGAGAGATATTGGTAGACCTGCAACTACAGGCAAACAGTCTGCACAGTACAGTAATGGAAACACGTATGAAGTCAATGACTTTTCAAGAAGTGGGTCAGAACGCATGTCAATGAGAGCATCATATTTTTGTGAATGATCATGCCGATGCACTTCACCTACTAATCACAGATGAACATGAAAGAAAGGGGGATGATCGAATGTTCGACTTCATAGTAGGAATGCCCTTTTAACGACCACAATAAAATAATTTATGAGATGGTTGATCGTGCTACATACTAATGTCAATGAACACAGTTCGTAAACCTCGCTGTCTCATTCCGGCTTCGATTGTTACAATTCGGATATCTTACTGTATCCGCATGATAACGAAATGACTGGCTTCGAGCATGCTTCGAGGGCGTTGAAAGACCCTTTTGAATTAGAGGAGGGGGGTACCATAAACGCATCATCAATGGGTAAAGTCAGGTGTGTGTCAAGCCGAGGGTATGAATCGTGTGATTAATTCTAGCACCTCGTTACCAATTATAAATATAACCAAAGAGACGCATTGATGACCGATGAGCAAGACATTTCCAACACCAACCAAATTCTTAAAGATAAAGTTGAGTTCTGGTCATGTGATTGCATTGTGAGAAAAACGGTGTGGAATCTATCAGAAAAGGTTGATCATCTAGTATATAAGTATTTGTGTGTATTGCAAGGTTCTGGAGTCATCAAAATGATAATAAATTTGGCAAAATCTTGGGAAAGTTACAAGCACTGTACACAAAATGATGTATATGGGACTACACGAGCACATGGCGAAAAAAACCTACCCCCCGATTTTTACGATGTTTCATGTCGTATTTAGAATTTGAAGGCATTTGAAGAGCCATGCTTTTCAGGGAACATGTTTAATCGTATGTTCTTCCACCCTTGCATAATAACAATGATAACGCTCACAAATTATTTGTTACCTCTTCCCAGAACTCAACCCTCTCTTTAACTATAATCCTGAATCCGAAACTACACCTAACCCTATCTCCTACCTTAATCTTTAAACGGTTAAATCTTACCTCAAACCTAATTTCAAACATAAACGTAACCATATAATTCTGACGATATAATAAAGCCCCGATCTACAAAGAAAACATGTAGAAGCCCACTAAAAATGGTACATGTTTACGGACGAGATGAATCACAGTTTTAACTGCTGCTTGTATGTAAATTACATCGTTTAAACAAAGTCTGATACCCTCTTGCACTAGGCTCAATCAACAATTACAAAGTCGGTACTTCACACATAAAGAAGCATTATCAACCAAGTCTATAGGGCTACACAACACTCTTGCGTAGTTAGTACCATTCTTCCATCTTGCTTAGCGTGCCAGCTGGCGATTAAATCCCCCCTCACTAAACGTCCTATTTGCAATTAGTATAGCGTCAATATTTATCAAAAGAGAGCAGAGTATTTGCATAATCTAGATCATTACCTAGATCTCTCCACTTATTGTCTGTCTCATAATAAATAATACGTGCTGTGGTTCAGTGAAAATTTAGACCATAGACCCATACATTCACGAGTTTCAATCGTCAACGGATCAATGGTGTTTGGCTATGCTAGAAAGCTACATTGTGTCACAGCGTAACGTCACAAAGGACATTGGAGAATATAGTAGAAGAGGAAAATGTTGCTTGCATAGGTCTTATAAAAGGAAGGATTATAAGCTTTGGGTTCAATTGTTTCAATAGCAGATCAGTGGTGCTTGGCTATGTTATAAAGCTGTATATTGTGTCAAGAAGTAACTGTTCTATGACCCAAGAGAGAACATTGAGATTCGGGGTTTACTAAGGGGAAATGTTGCTTGCGTAGGGTTTATGAAAGAAAGGATTATGTGTTTGGGTATAAAGCTGGATTGTGCCTTGACAGGAAGTAACTGTCTTGTGAAGTAACAGAGAACATTTGAGTTCATTGTAATCATTTGAATAGCTAGTTCCACTAGCTCCTATCAATTAATCAAGTTTGGCTATATGTTTACCTGTGCATTGAAGTCCTGAAGTCACTGCCTTGTGACGTAATAGAACATTGGGGTTTCGGAAATACAACGTAAGAAATTGTTGCTTGTACGGGAGTGAAATAAAGGATTACTTACTACCATGTGGCTCGACAGCCAAGGAGGAATGATTAAAGGCATAATTAGTATTACTATTGGTGTGTAGAAAAAAAAGTATATATGCAACTTGTTAATCCACAAGTTATAGCCTACACAATCATATATAGTTCGTGAATGTGTCTACAATTAACATTCACGAAAATAATCCATCATTGTATTTCAAAGAACAATAATATTTTCCTTCCATCAACTCCCGCAATTTAACAAGAAGAAAAAAAACAGACAAACAAATAAACCCTGTATACTACCCTTCAGGCCTCAACATAATACATGTATAACATATCTACACATTTCTCCCAACGAATAAACTTAGATTACACCGCACTTCTCTATTCAAAGAACTACAAAGCATAACATTTGTTTTTCATGACAAAAAAACATTAAATAATTTGTGTACAATAAAACAAAACATCAAAGCCACGATCACCGCTTATCAATTCATATCCTTTTGTTCATCAGGAAGGGAAAAGATGAAGTAATAAAGATGCGCCTCATATGAAAAACTATTCATGCATTTACGCAACAGAAAACCACCAGTAACCATGGCAACAAAAAGGATCGCTATTCAAATTTAAGAAATTCTGATGACAGTCTTGTCAGATATGGGGCAACCATGAAAACATGATCAATCTGAATTATATCTATTTTTATTATTGATAGAAAGTCAAAGAAATACCCGGCTTTTATTCCACATTATCTGGAGATGGAATGCCCTCGTTATTCTAGATTTCTCGAGTGTTTCGACGGATGAAAAAAGCTTAACCGAAACTTAAGTGGAATACCATCTTAAATGACCAGAGTGTCTGTCCTGCCAGCTGGGCCAAGCCACTTTCAAAATAATTCATCTCTTTCTTTCGTTCACTATCTCTTCATCCTTTTAATTCTTTAGATATCATTCAATATCTCTTAACTCTCTGTTTTGATCAAAACACTTCACACAGTCGTCAGGTTCTCAAACAATAAAACGGCTCTTACATAAAATGATTGCGCCACAATTACGCGATAAAAACGCAGGGCTTGAAGCGAGTGCTTACTCACAGAAGGCCGTATCGTGACGACATTTCTCTGTTTATTTCTTGAAGAAAAAAATGTTAAGAAACTGAAAGAATTCACGCGCCTTTTGTCGCGTTTCTTACCCATCTCTGCAGCAACAAAGACTTCAACGGTCCACTGTTCGCTAGGATGGATCCGAAGAAAAGATTCGAGTATAAACTGGAGGATGATCCGGATGAATGTAAATAATAGCAAGAGGGTTCCTAGATAATGGGGATGAGAGAGGATAGAACCATGGGATGCCAGCGCTTAAGACCCTCCAATGGCAGCAGATCAATACTGGACCAAAGACCTTTGTTTGGGGTTCTCAAGGCGCTGGCTGCATTGAAGACATTGTACCGTGGACTGCCAGTGCAGTTTAACACCCCAAACAAGTCAATAGGAGGGACTATAGAGAGCTTCTTACCTCCAATAATCGCCCATTGTCATGCAAATTTAGATGGGTGTGAGGTGAGAGGAATCGGCCTTGAAACGTCTCAGCGGGGCTCAAATGCACCTCTGCAAGCCAGGCTTAGGGAATAAACCTACTATTGGTCTCGCCAATCCATTTTCTTATACAAATTAATTTTGATGGCCTCGTTTTCAAAAGAGTACATTAAGAAATAGATTTCTATATCAAGATTAATTATTCTACAACAAATACATTAATCACGTCTTGCAAAATAAATGAGTCTCTCGGGATTTAACGAATCAAAATGAATCAGCAAATATATTTAAAAATAATTTAGAATTGCTGAATCATGGATGTATTTACAGTATTCCAAAAGGTTTGTAGACATAGATCTACGAAATACAATAACTGATTCACGTAGTAGATTATAAGTTTTTAATTTTAAAAAGGCCCTAACCCCCCCCCCCCCCCCGCCATATATCACAAACGTCTTGCCTCTTCCGTGATAATCGTGATCCCTCCTCTATTAGTCTAATTCTTGGTTAGCAGTGCACCTCCGCAAATAATGTTACATTATCATGGTATTTGTTTTATTTACAATTCATTAGCACCCCCCCCCCCCCCCCTTCGTTTATTTTTCTTTAAATTTTGTTTGTATTTTCAATAACTGTTCGTCGGCAAGAAAAGGTTAGACCCACTAGAACTTGGCATGAACGAGTTGTCATGATTTTTGTCAAGGCAAAATATCCCTTTTTAACTCGTATTTCGAAAGCCACAAAGGCACCAATTTCCAGCTGCACGAGCCCCATACTGAAAGAGAAATTTCTCACACTTTATGAAAGGGTTAGAGCATTAGTTCATTATTAATATACGGACGTCATTTTCAATCTTTTAGCTGAATTAAAACAGGAAACATTCAGTCTGTTTCCCACACTAACGTGGGATATGAGTTTCGATCACTTTCTCGCCAACATGTTTAATCTCTGCTTCCATCTCGATAGCTCTTACGATTTCGTCAGGTTTGTATTTACGAATTACCAATAATTATGACGTTACGATACTTCACGGGCTCCTCTTCCCTTTGTTGTTCATCGATTTCCCTCGCATTCCAAAAATACCATTCCGTCGGTCAATTTCGTTATCGATCACTCACTGACTGCTATAATAGGAACCCTTAATGACAATCTTATCTTTCTCTATCATCAATCATCATCATCTTGATCTCGTAGCCCATTTTCCCCGCGCGATACCG
This sequence comes from Strongylocentrotus droebachiensis, assembly GCA_035222895.1. Taxonomy (NCBI): domain Eukaryota; kingdom Metazoa; phylum Echinodermata; class Echinoidea; order Camarodonta; family Strongylocentrotidae; genus Strongylocentrotus; species Strongylocentrotus droebachiensis. Next base: position 48,655 of record JAVYIG010010368.1, read on the forward strand.
CGTCGAGATCTCGTACATTATGTAGTAATTGACAGCTAAATATGTTGGCTTTTTTTCTACTACAAGTCAAAGCCATATGGTACGGTTTGGCGAAATCCATATCTTTCAATAATATCTGTATTTCTATCTTTTAGTTTGCGTGCCAAATTTCTCATGCTGACTTTTGCTGATGCCTGACACGTTTTAGTTTTCTTTATTCTTTATTTGGACTGTCGAGCACACATATGGCATGTCGAAGCATGGAGAATTGGGGACTGGAAACTAAGGCGGATTCAAATTAACACTAACTACTAATTACCTCATCACAAAATTACTACTAATCGTCCCATAGTATTACCTTTATGCCATTTTGCTTCATTTTCTAACATTACATATCATTTGAAGATTTACAGCTTAATCAAAAAAATGTTCGGTTTCCTGGAGAGGCATTTCAGAAAAGTTTATTGCACATTGTTACGTGAGGATACTTTTTGGGAGTTTTTTTTTTTTTGGGGGGGGGGGCAAAAGAGTTTCGAAATAAATCTGTCTCTAACAAATCTCAAGCTTTCGGAATTCTGGTGTCGACATGAGGTGCGATTGTACACTAAACTACATAGTTTTACCTTTAAATCAAACATACGCTGTTTGCACGAAGGTGTCAAGCAATCGTGTCTTATCATCATATTCCCCTCGTGTACAATCACAAGGATCTGGACAATAATAATTAGTTCGTGTCCTATCACCAATTTTCATCCGACCAACTGGAAGTTCTTCCATCCATTCACTTTCTCACAGAAGAAAAATGTAAACGATCAACCCGTCAAATTCACACAGAGGCGTAGTCAGAGTCTAGCTATTGAAGGGGGCACTGGTGTCGGATGAGGGCGAGCGAGAGGAGTGGAGATTACGTTTATGAGAGGAGGGGCCGTATCGTTGTTTATTTCTCTCCCTTTCTCTCTCTCTCTCTTTCTTTTTCTTTCTTTCTTTCTTTCTTTCTTTCTTTCTTTCTTTCTTTTCTCCTTTACTTCTTCTTCTTCTATTTCTTCTTCTTCTTTCATTCATTTTGTTTTTCAGCAAATTTTGGGAAATTTTGGAATGTTGTGCTACCCCTGGTTTTCTAAATGTAACAAAACAAACTTGCCTACAACTTCGGTCACACATATAAAATGTGCATACCGATTGTATAACGTATTGCAGCATTCATATTCCAGGAGAAGTTCAGAGAATATTGAATACCCGTCATAAATGTCTCCGCAAAATGTAATGAGGTCACTCGTAAAACTGCTGACGACTACCATTCCGTTTCGAGACGATAACTTGTTATTGGGAGTTACTCCAAGATTTATTGATGAATAGTCACATAAAACCTGCCTGACTATCTGACCGACTGTCAACATTTTGTGGCTTATCGTATGCTCACGTATTGTTTCGTATTTAGTATTTACAAATGTTTCCGTTCTTCTACCAATCCATTACAGAACTTAGAAGTTTCTTAAAATCAATTGTTACATTATACATATTCTACAATTTCCATCGCAAAACGTGACTCAAAAGAATAGACTTTCTACATGTAATATCATTTTAACTAGAAGAATAATATTTTTTACAAGAGCTATCATGCGTTAATGTACAGAGCTTTTTTGTAGTAAATGTAATACAATGATATTAGTTGAAAGTTTGAACTCAACCTGAGTCTGAATGTCATTTCGAGACCCCTAACAAGTTTGACCCCTTTTTCATGGACAGAGGTTAAAGTAAAAACATATTCCTCCCGAAAATCATACTGTGGTTCTATTCACTATACCATCGGCAGTGGAATGACAACAGACAGACAGCAAAAACAATGTTGATAAAATACAAATATCTTGCCAAGCTTTATCAGCATCACCATCTCCAAAACAAAATCTACCTTGCGAGTATCGATAAACACATACACATGACTCACAAACTCGGTATGCTGGTCACTATGCACACCTGCAATGGGGGTGTAACCATTTGTAGTAACTCCATGGTGTAACCGAGGTACGTCGTAAACATTTCAAGTTTGTCAAATCGGGTTTGATTTACACGTCTAAGGTCTAAGGGTCTGTTTTGTCTCGAGTCAGATTATTTCAACCAACCCATTGTGTTTTAAGTGGTTATTCCAGATAATGCAATAATTTTCTCCTTTTTTTATTGGGACTGTAACTTGAACAATTCCCAAGGTGGCAATTCTGAGCTTCTCTTCTCTTGCAGACAGTGCAAACTCAGTTCATATTTACAGTCTTATGTTTGCGATGTGCGTCATATCTTACACTTCCAATTACTTCCATTAATACCGCAGCGCCACTCATAATTCATTATCCTACAATAAAATGATTTTTATTAAGCCAATAATATAAATGCAAAAGTGCGAGTAACTAGTAAGAAACTTCGTACTCTTGTGAATCGGGAAGCTAAAGTTCCACGGCGTTTCCAGAAAGAAAAAAACAAAATTGAACACTCATTTTCATTTGCAGGGGTATTTCTTTGCTCTGACCGCAAATTATCAATGTAGTGGGCTGTGTGTTTCCCCAAGACAAATGGTACATACATGGGTTTGTAGCATACATGTATATTACATAACTCGTGTATACCCAAACACGTTAATATTACGCTTATATATTATATGAAGTCAGTGTGGGGAAGAACCGAATGAGAGAAGGAAATCGACAAGCGGGCTTCTCGAAAAAATATTGTGGGGGGGGGGGGGCTTGCATGTGTTCTTGCATTCATTATTTACATGACTTGTGCCTCGCTTACAATACTTTGAAATATTACAAATATGGGGAGCTTGAATACCTTAGGGGGCGGGGGGCTTGAGCCCCATCTTACCCAGCCCCCTTTAGAACCGTTACTGAGAGTGACTGAAAATCTGAATAATTCACGTAAATGTGCGACCAAAGAATGACAACTTACGGCTAATGACTACACTTTGGGTTTCTCATCGAGAAAATGAATCTTCCGCAGTTGTCAACCAAATTGCGGTGCCATCTATACCACGGCGATTCACCCAGTCGGTATTTTAACGAGAGGACTTGGGGAACATAAATAATATTTGCGGAGGAATAATTCCGAAGGACGATGGCCCGCCGCGGAATATAAATCTGTCTTCCTCTATACAAGCTGTTCAAGATGTTCTACCAATGAAGGATGAGGATAGTGAGGAAGATGGGACGAGGGGAAGGATGAGAAGGAAGCGACGATTAGGGGTAGGAGGAAGAGGGGAGGAATGGAAGGATTAGAAGGAAGCGAAGATGAGGGGTAGGAGGAAGATGGGACGAGGGGAAGGATGAGAAGGAAGCAAAGATGAGGGGTAGGAGGAAGAGGGGGTGGGAGGTCACCGAGATGGAAGAAAAGAACAGTAATATGTATTCTGAGACTGACCTATCATTGCAATGATCTTCACTTGTTGTGCTATGTGTTTCAAGTCTATAAATTGATATTGTCACAACATTTTCGTTTTGAGTTGTGAATACCTTTACATTTTCTCTCAACGATACATAATTGCATTTAGAAAGACGATTATCTGATAATTTTTAAAAAGTATGGTATCGTGTTTTTTGTTAAGTTAATAACAATCCGTTTGTTCGCGTTGCAAACATCAGTCAGGACTACATTGAACTACGTACGCCACTATATTATGTTTTTCTTTCAACGAAACATAATTGCATTTTCGAAAGACGAATAGCATAGTGTCACAAGACACCGATTCATCACTATCATACACATTCTCAAACAAACAACTTCTTTCTGGCCAAGTTTACTTAAAAGAGAAGGCTCATTTGGCACGCCAGAGGAATATGCCCATTACCTCAAAATTATAGCCTTAGCCCCCGCAGAGTAATTCATCCAAACACAAGCTCATTTCTACGGCTTAAAGGGAAGAATAAGTTTTTTGAAAGATAACAATGAGTTGCGATTTGTCCAATTCTTTTTATGTCAGTTTGGAAAAATATCAGTGATAAATGTACCCTGAAAAGAATTGCGCATCACATGCCCTCATATTGGAAATATAACGATAATAGCTGAAGTGATGAGAAAATACTTTCATGCCACATTTTGAGTAGTCCCATAGAAACATTTGTGTACAGTGTATCGGAAGAAACTGTGTGGAACACATGGGAAAGCTGACTTGTAATAAATAGCGAAATAAACTAAAGTGTGATGTTTTGGAATTGTCAAAAAGAAGAGGAATTTACTTTTATAATCCCGCTGAAGAAAAAAAAAATTAACTGCAGTACTGATCACAGGTACATAAACACCTGGAATTGCTAAGTGAATGTGCATGTGGCATGAAGTTCAGTTATTTCTCGTCAACCGTCATGGTTTATTTTTTATATTGGGTGTTGAGCAATCCTTTTTGGAGGACATTTTCTTTTACGATATCATTCAAAACTGACGTACATGTACAAAGTATAAAAAGCTTACAAATTCATTTTCATCTCTAAGTCTAACGTGTCTCTCTCTCTGCTCGATTTCCTCTTTAACACACGTGTGATTTCTTCTTTTACCGTCTGTTTTCGACTCAATCGAGGTAATGCGGGTCCCTTGAACTTGCAGATGGAAACGAAAAAGGTTAGAAACGGCACTCGCCTGTTTTTACCGCCCCATTTTGACTGCCTGTGAAAATAGGGCACGGATATAGGGAATTTTGTCAAGCAGAAATATTAAGGTTTCAGTCGATACTGGTTGTCATGGGAACGTGAACTCACGACAGCAACGTCTGATATTGCCGAAGTCTTTTTCTTCATCTTTCGTCTTTTATTTACTAATAAACCCAATTGCCTTGGGTGGTAAAGTCATCTGCGTTTAACGCGTCTTTCTATATGATTTGGATTGTAGGTTTAGACTTTAAAGCTTATCTGCCATAGTTTACAGGAGAGATTAGACCGCCCTACAAGGTCACTGGACAGGTGGTTATCTCATCAACTCGGCTCTCAGTTAACATAAGAAAAAGAGGATCATGGGGGACCAATGGTCACCGATTAGGCATTGTTTGTTATATAGAGGGCGCAAGTAGCTACAAGTAGTGCAGTGGGCCTTTAAGAGACTAAAGAGTCTAATGGAAGACACAAAATGCATTTACTCAATCAATACATCCTTGGCTTGACTTATTAGGGATCGGATATTGTTTTCGTTCTAAGTGCATTCGGGGATTTTGTCTTCATGAAGACTGGAGTACATGTCGGCCTACAGTCTCCACTTTTCTAAATTATCCCCTATTATTTGAGGAAACACAACAACGACGAGTGGGGAAATTACTAAAGCCACACATTAACTGAACAGAGATAAAACATGGCGACCTTGTCGTGGCTATGAATTTAAATTATGTAAATTAGGGTGTTTGCGGAGACATGTTAGTTCATTGAAAAAGTGTAAACTTTGTATCAATGTCCCTACTCCTGACACTGCAGTGACTATACTGGTATACTACAAACTTACATACAGTGTACCTATTCTGACATGACATCACAACGTACTTTGTTATCCAAACACTGACCAACACCCCTCCAACACCGCCCTCATCTGCCTATGGAACCCAGATTTGTTGTATTCTCCCCCTTACTGCTCGCATTATCATTCTGTACGTGCTTTGGTATTTGTATGATCCTAACCCTGGCGCTACTTCACACCCTCATGTTTACGTTTGGGTCATCTTCCAGGACAAAAAGACTAACACCGATAAATCTGATGGGTGTAGTCTTAACATGCAGGCTTTAATATGAGGTGTCCAGTAAGGGTTGCACATTGACTTGAAGCCCCCATGCCTCATGGAGCGGTGGAACCAGTGACGAACGACAGGGCACTTCCACCCGGCAAACCAAGTTTCAAATAAAACAAAGAAAATTGTGCCCATTAAATGTGCCCCCCCCCCCCACCTTCGCTTTTCCAGACTCAACTGCTTGTCAAGAGGGGGTGGGGATGGGGGCCTTATGCCAATGAAATGTTCTGGTTTGCCAGAGAATGTCCGCCTTGGGCAATCCACACCCCCCCCCCCCCCCCCCCCCTCTCCCCCTCCCCGGCAAAAGATTCTGGAAACGCCTTTGTGATGAAAATTTTGACTGCAACATTACATACAGACACATGTGACTTTCAAATTTGTTTTTCTTACTTATTTTCAACAGAATAGGTGAGAATAAAGATGCTTTTGATTTTGAATGATGCCAAGCCAGGGAAGTCTCGTGGAGACATCGGTAAGACGAACTCGACCAGGAAGGTAACAGTATCTGTAGACTACAGCAGTACCAACAACGTCAAATCTGGCAGGGATTATTGTAGGTGTTCGCAGCTGCCTGGCAAGCACACACAAACCCACGTTCTTGTGAGCTCATCCCGTCGACATGGTTGCCGTGTATTTGGAAAGCAATTCTTCGTATTGACTTACGTCTTAATTCACGCTTTTAGCACGAGAAAAGAGTAGCTCCTAAGCCCCTTGCTGTTCGTCTTCATTCCCATTTACCGACCAAGACTTATATTTAGGAGCCTCCAGCAGCCCGATACTAAATTACCATTCACTTTGCTCTGGTGTGTTGTAAATTGCGAATGAGCACGAATAAGGCTTGCGTAGCTAGTGAGTTGATGATTCGGGTGTATTTTTACATTTGTATAATACACAACTTTGCTTGAGTTTAGTGTCATCTTAATCTCAATTTTAGCATCTTCTTCTTTCTTTTTTTACTTGGCCTTGGCAGGTCTAAGATCTTTCCTTGTAGATTGGGTTTCAGACTTGCATCACGCTTGCATAATCGTTATAATTATGAATCAATTCAGTGCTCAGAAAAGGGATTGACCGAATGTCTACCTAACCCCTAGGCTATAAGCAATACTGCCTACTACCCACACACGCATTTGTTAATTGGATATAATCATGGACCTATGAGCAGGTATACTTTTTTGTCTTTCCTCGTTAACACTCCTCTTTCTCTCTCCATGCCAATGGAATAACGACCATCTAAAACAGAAATAGGCCAAGCATAAATAATTAACATTTTTCAACCTTATTCGGTTAATTCCTAGAAGTATCCTTACGACCTGCCTTTCCGATCAAAAGCGTCCACGAGGGAACGCCGGCGATCTCCAATCACGTGTGGTACTAGACACGAGGAATGCCTCGCTCTCAACTCGATTAGCAATACAATTTCAACTTGATTATCTACATTAAACGAATGAAACTACAGAGGGAAAAACAATACGAGAGCTTCTAATTAGTCGAGAAGTGATCGCATTAGTACCGGGCGACGTCCGTGATTAACCATAAAAGGCGAATTCGTCCGATACCGCGGCGATGAGGCCATCTTTTTAGAGAGAGCTAACAGAATGATAAAAGAATGTCTATTTTTGCTATTGAGAGGGTTCGATTGGTAGACTGGAATTCCAAACTGACAGGATTTCGCGATCTCTGATATTAATGAGATTGGATGAAAGTGAAACCAATAATAAAGAGGCATTATCAGATTTGGGAAGCATAGGTCCCACGAATGACTGACAGCTTGGCGCGAGATGACACTCTCTCAAGTCAAGATGAAAAACGGAAAAACAGAACGAATTTAAACGACACTTTTTTGTCAGGAAACTGAGTTAAGAATCAAAATTTTGCGTTTAAGACTCTGTGTGATACCTACATAATACATATGCACCTGGCTCGTTCATTAAATGAAAAATAATGTAAATTTACTTCTCTATTTGAGTGGATAATCTAATCAACCGCTATATTAAACCCATTTCTCAAACATTATTTCATTAAAGACTAATCGTTAATTTCTCGAGAAAAGTACACGTATACAAAAGGATAATAAAATAACGATGTTTCTACATGCACGTGTGGTTTGGATTATTATGCAGGTCTTAATTTCATGCGTTAAAATGAATTCGTGTACAATAAAAGAAACACGCTTTTCTCATACTTGATTACTAGTAATACTATGCAATTCAACTACAAAAGAGGAAAGTAGTGAAGTATATACGTGCCTGCGCCACTAACATAGTCAACATTGAATTTTCTCTCGATGGCAGCAATAATAATGTTTATTCAAGATTTACATAGCGGTTGATACATTTTACATCTATACAATACATGTAGTAATGTGGTTTTACTGCAAACTTCGAAGAACAAGTGTTTCTTTTCTTATTACACGCCTAACTCGTAACCAGATGTACATGTACCTCATTAAAGGTACTATATGTCCCATTTGCAGGCCAAAAAAATAAAAAGTTAAATTCCAACTGCATTTGAAAGATAATACTAATTTAGAACTTCCCTAAAAAAGGTGGGGCTTGAAAATGTCTTCAAGTGGGAAAATAATGACTATTAGATGTCAAATCGACTTTAGGGCTATAGAGCCCAAAAGTAATAGTCTTGATTTTCAGACAATTGTACCGAATGGTCATACGTTTTATGCTGCGCAAAGATTCTAACAGTTTAATCTTGGCCATCACAAGAAGTGGGTTATTGATGTAGACAAATGCTCATGTATCCTTTACAACTCTTTTCATGTATGTTATACCAAAGAAGAAAAAAAGCCAGTCAGTCACTCAATAGTGTCTGACAGTGAAGTCTAGCAAGTAAACGGGTTTCCTTGCATAATTTGAATATGAGGACACTGCTAACGTTTAAATTTCACAGATAGGACATACATGACATATTCATAATTCCTGCAAAGTTCTACAGCATTTGAGGTTGGCTGCAAAAGGGACATAGTACCTTTAAATAATAAATAATCACCATTTTGTGCAGTCCTTTGAACATTTACCCTTGTAATAAATTGCTCTGTATTGGAACCATAGGATTGGAACTATCCTTGTAAGTTGTAACACAATACGAGCCCACTCCCTCAATGCAGGGAGGTTGTCCTTGTCTCTAATAGGCAGCTAGACTTGCTAAATGGTCTTATCCATTACCTCCTACCCCTTCGTCAACACCCATCTCTCCTCCTCATTGACGGGTCTCGTTATCCTAGCTTTTCTTCGGGGATATCGCAGGACCAAGGCTGGTTTTATCTGGACTTTGCAGGTCTGAGGTCTGACCATTGCAATTATGGGGGTTGACCCGAAAGTCAGGTCAACTTCATGACCCCTCCGGGTTGTTTCATTCCGAAGGCTTCTTCGGGTCAGTAAAAAGGAGAGAAAAGGTAATTGTAGCGGGTCGGAGAACAAACTTTCGAGAAAAAAGCATGGCATCGCTCCTCAGTCCTCACACATATCGTCAAAATACTTGAGATATGAATGATTGGGGGTGTTCGGTTTCGACCATTTCGTGATGAATTGTGCGATTTCGTCGACAAAAACAAGGTCTGTTTAGTATCAAAAGAGCAAAATGATGCCTAGGGGATCCTTGAGGGCCCCCTTCGAAGGCGACCAATTTGATGGGCTAGAGTTTATTGTTTCAATTTAATTCCCGTTATTCCCGTTTTCATATTTGTATTGTTTATAATATTTTCTTGCTTCGATTTCGCTTCTATTTTGCATTTTTATTGCTCTCTCTCCTTCTCCATTCAATATAAATGAGAGCTCTTTTCAAATTGCGTAAACTTGAGTTTATCAAGCACCGACACAGTTTCAGAGTTTAGATATCTGAGAACGGATGGAGTATCACAACTGCATCGACTGAAAACAAAATATCGGCAGGAGAACATGATTCAATATGGGTCGAATCTGCTGTCTCACTTTCTCAGTAATTCACGTTTTATTAAGAAATGTGCACTTTTTGTCCGGACTTAAAAAGTACAGAGCAGTGTCGTCCCACGGCGCTGCTAAATCAATCCCACCATCGATATTACAAGTTAGAACTTCATTATGAAAATTGCGCTCACCACTGCCAATAATATTGCCCATATCGGAGGCTATTGAAACGCCAGGACCCCCTTGTATCATATTTCATGTTTTTAATAAGAGGGAGGGAGAGTAGACGAAGTAAACACAGGTCGGTATAATACTATGGCGGTATTTTCCATTTACAGTCTTCTCTTTCCCCAGGGCCCCGACTTTAGACAAACGACGACCAATATTCATTTCTCTCGCGCGCGGAATACATATTATCATCTGCAAACATTAATAAATGACATAACTGAGAGCGCGGGAAAAGCAAGCGCTCATTTTCCTTCACATGTCTCTTTCTGTCGTCTTCATCAGTTGATTTGTTTAGGCGTGAAAAACCAATTGTCTCCATTACTGACGTATTAGTAGGTACAAATGCAAGCAGCCAGCTCAGTCGCATCGCTCACGAAAAATAATTTGCAACATCTTATTTCTATTAAAAAAATGCTACATCCGCTCACTAACCACAGCTAGAAACTGCTTTAGTTCCGCTCGCTTCCTTTCTTGTCACTTTCTTTCACTCTCATTGTCCATCGTCCGCTTCCACATGAAGCGTGTTCTCATCCAACTCGACGTCGCCGTAACCTTGAATTAGTCGACGATCAAATTATAAGCGAGCTCTTCTCTCTCTCGCGCGCCCGCTGTTGACACTCACGTGTTGATAATAAAGCACGACCAGCGACCATTGAAACTCAACACGACTGAATACATTACGGTGTAAAGCACTCTATCGCTGGACCTGGAAAATAAACTTTGTCATCAGACTACTCGAGTGGCAAGAGCGAGGTATGGATAAAGAAGAAAATATGAAAGTTGATAGCCAGCGAATTGAGAAACAGACAACATAATGCCGTTAGACGATAAGTGCCCTTTCCAATTTTGCACCCCCCCCCCCCTCCCAAAAAAAAGACGAAGAAAAGAAGTTCGATATGTTGCCGCAAACTATCCGAGATCAAAGAATAATTCATGCAGACGAAAAAACGGAGGAATAGGAAAAATAGGTCCGTATCACATAATATAATTATTCCCCAACTTCAATGTTTGCATGGTTTTACAATTTTAACAATATCACATTCTACACAAATCACGATTTTTCTTTATTTTTTTCAACTTCTTGAATATACAAGAAGTTGAAAAAAATTAATAAAAATCGTGATATTCTAAATTCTTTCGGTTTCGTCTCAAGACAGTTTCAAACAAACGTCGAATTGATGCATGATCTTAGGATATCAATTGAGAAGAACGCCCTGTTTTCCATTTATCTTTTCCCTTTCAATGTTTGACAAGATGCCAACTAAGAGCGGATATATTTTCAAAATATATGATATATTTTCAAAATAAAAGTTTCAGGCAAGACATGGGAAATAAAAACTGAAAGTCTGTCGAAATCACGAGTCAAAATCACGTCAGGGTCGGCTTTCATTTGTCGATAATTAAAGCGGTGAATTAGATATATAAATTAATCAAGTAAAGTAGTACTAGTACAAACAGGATTTTTATAAAACTATGTATTTGTAACCGTTTATCAATAATAACACTACCATTATAGGTCCGACAGTGGACACTTCGCCTATAAATGAAAATATATTGAGTCATTATCTCCATTTCATTGCGTAATGTATCGTAATTGCGGAGGAGGGAGGACGATCATAAAATCTGAAATAAATAGCAACCAAGATATATAAAAAAAAGTCACATTCAAATGAGAAGTTTAACACATGATCTAAACAAAATGTTATTCTGATTATAATCAATATAATAACCAATGACGACTATAAAGTCAGAAACCAGTGCCCATGATATGAAAGAGTCGACCACAAAGTTCATTATCCGCAGATCACATAATTCCTTTTAGCATTTCAACACTGACATAAAATATGAGATTTTACATGTAGCTCTCCCATGAGAATGATCTAAATCGATTTGGTCATCAATAACAGTTCATGGTCTGATTCCCACTATACAATAATTCAATATCACTCTCAGATAAATGATGGAATTCGCGGCGGATTTGATACTATTTTGGGACCGAGTTATTAGACTTTGGAGTTTGGAGTGAAGTTTCAGACCGATTTGTCTTCTCGTTAGTGATCCGTGAGCTGCTGATTTGGGGGAGAAAATTACATTTCAAAGACGATAAAAGAACTTAGAAAGATTATATCGCAATGGGCATTGAGCGGAGAAGCAGTCAGTATTCATCGCTTTGTGTGGTCGAACTCGAATTGCACAGAATAACGTGGAATTATTCAAGACGTTTGCAAAATTACGAAAAATTTAATATTTACAAAATATATGTGTTGTTCATATCGTATGTATAGAATCTTACTCCAGCTCCATACATCACCTCGTAGTTAGTATGCCATTAATCGCTACAGCAGTATAGGCTTCAATAAGATTTGTGTAATAATACATTGACAGTCTCAGTCTGAGGAACTATCACTTCAACAAGATCTGCTTCAAGTTAGTTCCTCTTTTCTCGTGCTATTTCCATTATATTTATCGTTTCATTGCATATTAATTTTGTTGTGATATAATTATTCTTGTATAATATGTTTTACATGAGAAATAAAATCATTGAATCATTGAGTTCAGTTCCTGATATATTTTCACACATCTAAGTTTTGTTTCATCTTTCACAATTCAAATGAAATCTTACCTTGATCTGCAGATGCCTGTCTCCATTGAAGAAGGATCATGAAGAAAGCTAGGAGTTGTTGAGTTGTCATCTTGGTCTTGAGAGCACGATTACTAGTTACATCCATGATGAAGTCGATTAGTGTCTCCTTCACAAGTTTATCCACTATTGATTTACTCCGCAATGGATACACGTAGCTGCAGGCATCGACATGAAGAAGGTGTGCATTCGTCAAGAATATGTACACCAACTTTGATAAAAGTCGTTCCCAGATAATGTGGACAATTTTCACTAGAAAATGTCACGTTTCCCACACTTACTTCGCAACGCTTTCTGTAACAAATCGTTGGATTTTATGTCCAACGTGAACGTTGCACAAGAAGAAATTATAATCCAAATAATTCACCTAGCCAAGTAGCCAGTTTGTTTCGCTGGGAGGAAACTATTTTGGCACTGGAGATGTTATTTTCGGCACTTCCTTGAGAAATAATTTCATTCGTTCCTCTCTTCCAGACATAAACACCAAAGCAAATAAAAACGTTAATGTGGCACGAAGTATGTCAGCTCCTGACGTAACTACCAGAGAAAGTAAAACACTTTACCTTCTACTCTCGTCTTGTTTGTATTTTCCTTCGAAAAAGGGTCAATCTAGTTTCCTTCTTTACTGAGTTGCCGCCTGGGTTGTATTAATATAAAGCAGAGGGCGTAAATGGAGGATGGTATTTGCACGGCAACTCTGGTGGATCATCGCTGTAGTCCAGGGCAAACAGTCAGCCAGTGTCTGGTAAACATATTATCCATTCAGCGAGGGTGCTCTCCAACAGACAACGACAAACTTTTGGAAGCTATCCTCTGAATGCCGAATCATCATCCGGGTGATAATTCACATACCACGCTTTATCTTCCAAGTCCGTTTGATCGCTCTTGTCTTGGTACTTGGTATTCCTCAGATCATCGAGCTCAACAGTCTTTGTTTGCGTGTTGTCTGGTAGGAGATCCTTATTCCAAATGAAGGCCCTGGGATGTTGATTCCAACAAAGTTCAACAGTTCCTTGGCCCAGCTTGGATTTAGCCTAACCTTTACGTGACGATTGAACACAAAACAATACAAGTTCTAACCGCAATATCCGAAGAAAGGCTAGAGGCGTTTCTTTCCAACTGCAGAGGGTGAGTGCGGTGAGCCCCAGAGGATAGATTTGGCCCACTTTACCCCTCCTAAAGAGCGAGTACCTTAACAATCAAACTGGGGTTCCAAACAAGTCTGGTTCAGTACTAATCCGACGGCGGGCAGGGCGGGTAAGCTCCGCCGTGACTCCGGCTGCGTGAAGGGGATTGACTCGCTTCTAGCTTCACACGCCGTCTTCCAGTTCAGTCACGTCCACAAAACAACCAAACTCGGCCTTCATGGTTGATGAAATCTCGTTGTTTGTCTCAAAGTAACCACTCCTTGCTGTCTGAGCTGTTTATAAATCTCTTCTGTAATTAGTTCTCCACAAGAATTCCAGTAGCGTGGGCAGATGACCCCAGCGCTAGTCCGCGTAGTGTTTGCGTGGCTAATGACAAATTTTGAATGCAGACGATGCAATTTCTATCCGCGAGTGCGCCTCATATACGAGCGAACTCGGACAAAGTGATAACATCGTCTGCAGCGATGGTCATTCAAGCGTGCGCGCACTCACTCGCTCGCTGTATCATAGCAGAGCAGAGGGCTGTAAAATGTAAATGTTCCATGAACATTCAGAAAACCCCGCATAATTTATACAAACTCATCTAATGTCGCCATAAAATGAAACCGTGTAGTATCACAGAATTCGTGAGATGACCTTGCATCAAAATGTGCATAAATTAAGATCTTAGCAGGAGGCCATTGTTCTGTTCGCTGACTGCCCTAATTCATAGAATATCAATAAGCAGATTATATTATGCGCGATTGGGTAATTACACAGCGAAAAGGAAAATGATGGAAAAACCCGGGAGGTATATTACTCTCAAATGACTGAATCCAATATATTCTTCATGTTCTTAGCGAACCTGATCGTCATACCTTGTTTACAAATTTACAATGGACTCAAATTTGGATTCGTCGCATTAATTACGTGGCCATGCAACAAAAGGACAATTAGAATTCGCTCCACTCCCTCCAATGGCTATACACGCGGAAGGTCATTTCGTTCCTAAATTTAAAGGGGGAAACTTCACACTCATGGGATGCTTGTTCCTCATATAATTCTCCATATTTTTAGATAAATTATTACTATGTAAAATGGAGGAAATGAACGAGAAATTGCTCCCTATTATTAAGCATTCCTAAAAATGAATAGTTGAATTAATTGGTAAATAGTTGAATTCGATCAACAAAAACAATATCCGTCTGCCCATGCAGTTTTCAAAAAGAAGACAAAAGTGCATTGATAACATTTTCATCGTGTTTTATTATACAAAATTACAAATGGTTACAAAATTTACATCATGATATAATTGAATGCACACTACCGTCATTAGTAACAAAATCATATAATTCGGTGGAAACTTCTTGATCAAATGCTTATTTATAAAGGAGGTATCATCGAAGTGATATGAATTTTAAATAATAATAATACTCTCTTTATTATGAACCTTTATTTGTCAACGATGAAAAGGTTCATTAAACTCTCTTTCAGAAGGTGTTTGAAAGAAATGCGAATAACCGGTTTCGAATATTTACAGTTCGTTTGGTTCATTATTACTTCTTCCTGCTTTACGCTTCTTTTTTATTCAGCTTATATTTTCCAAAACACCCGCAGGCACTGTTCCATGGTTTTCCAAAGCTTTGTACCCACATGCCTGGCCGGAAGTCTTATGCAAAATATTTGTTAAAACATTGGGAATTTAGTACATGTGTTTTTTCTGTAGCTTAAAGATAAAGTTGAGTTCTGGGCACGCGATTGCATTTTGAAAGCAAAGGTGCGGAATGAATCAGAAAAAGTTGATCGTGTAGCATGTAAGTATTGGTGTGTACTGCAAGGTTCTGGATTCATCAAAATCATAATAAATTTGTCCCAGTCTTGGTAAAGTAACAAGCACTGTTACACAAATGGTGTAGGGCCTACTTACCTTGATTTCCTTATCTTTCTATGCTCATTACTCAGCCAGTATACATTTTCTACCAAAATTGTTTGGCAAAGGACATTCATTAGTAATCTTGAACATTTAGTGTTAGATTCGTATGATTCTGTGAGAATTCATTTTCTTTTTTTATCAGAACTCAAGTTTATCTTTAATTTTAACAGGATATTAAAATCAAA
Source organism: Strongylocentrotus droebachiensis (assembly GCA_035222895.1). Lineage (NCBI taxonomy): Eukaryota > Metazoa > Echinodermata > Echinoidea > Camarodonta > Strongylocentrotidae > Strongylocentrotus > Strongylocentrotus droebachiensis. The sequence goes on from JAVYIG010010368.1 coordinate 64,387, forward strand.
ATGTATGTTGATTTTTTTTCTCCCTCTCTCTCTCTCTCTCACACTCACCTCTTCTTTTCTGTTCCTGTCGATTACAGACATTTCTTTTTTCATTTTATTTTTTTCCACAATAACAGCAAATAAAATTTACAAAGCTTTTCGTTGTACAAAATAATTCCAATTCAAATATTAACGAGAAATATAGGCCTATACATAATAGTAGGGTACACGTACGCGCAATGCAGTAAAAGAATACAATTTAGACTAAAAAGATAATTTCTATCTCTCTCCCTCTCTGCCTAATGAAAATTTCAACCAAAATTATTCATACGGTATAGGAAATAAATTTTAGATCACACGCAGTGTTTTGGCGATATTTTATCAGAAGATTTAAAACCTCGTAAACAATCATGCACGCTTAATTTCTTTACTTTCAACCTGGTCGCTTGCTTGCGGTTTAAAAAAAAACCTATGTATTTCCTTAAATATTGTTGAAAAGTAAACACCATTTCCAAATTGGCCAAATAAGAGAGAAAAATAAAAATATGCGAGTTATAGAAAGGATTAATTTATATCAATTACGTTTGTGTAATATTAATAGAGCGTAACTGCGGAACGGCTTATTCATCACGCTTTGTAACCATCATGACCATATTTTTGAGGGGTAAACCCGACAAAACAAATTGGTATTATAATATTTTAAGGGTTAAAACCTCCGGAAAAGTAGATAATTGAACGTAAAGTTGAACGTTAATTTTGTGGTGGTCAAAACAGGGATTGTAATTTGTCAGACATGTCAGTGGCTATAACATCAATAAAACGATTATATATATAATCTATCTAAAGCCCTCATTATATCATGTGTATAATCGTTCCCATTTCTCCTCTTTTCCTTTTCTCTGTTTTTGTTTGCCTTTTTGTTTCTTCTTTTATTATTCCGTACTGTTGTTTGTTTTCCTTCTTCTTTGCAAATAGACAAATGAATGTATTCGCGCATTTTTATATATCATCATTAACTCTCCCACTCCACCCCCTCCTTTCTTTCTCTCTCTCTCTCTCTCTCTCTCTTCCTCTCTTTAAATAATTGTCATACAATCCATAATCATTCTCATTTTCTTCTTATCTTGTACTTTACGTGTCCGATCTTTTAAAGTACCCTTCTTTTCCTGTCTCTCTCTCTCTCTCTCTCTCTCTCTCTCTCAATATCGGTCTATTTTCCCACATCTCTCTCCCCCCCCCCCCTCTCTCTCTCTCTCTTTCTCTCTCCCTCTCTCTCTCTCTCTCTCTATCTATCTATCTCTCTATGTATCCCCGTATCTCTTTCCCTCAATTTGATATCTTCTTTCCAATCAGACTTGTCAGTCTGAAGTAACTGGATCTAGGACACCATTACAGTAAATAATGTGTGTTCTCGATACTCCTGCCCTATTGTTGAGCAATAGGAAACCAGTCCATAAGTGGGACAACATCATATGACAACCAGAGAACGTTCGAACCCTCAACTATAATTATACTAAAGTTCAATTGGAAATCAGAAGAGGACACCCCTCCCATAACCCCCATCTTAAAGGGATCCGGTAACCTTGTCTCAGATTCTGAAACAAAATTCTGGAGTTAGCTCATGCTGCAATTATAATTTTAAGCCTTTAGGTCAGTCAGGAACCCCATGACTTTTACAAACCGATCGCCTGTCTGATTATCAAGATATTTATGATTGGAATTACAAATTTTGAAAACGGTTTTCATAACACTACAGTGTATTGGGGAAAACTAGTATGGTAAAACGGTCACTCTAAGATTTTTACTTTTTTTAAGCTCTTCTTGATAATTTTGAAGCATTTTTTTTTAGGGCTTCAATATTACACCATATCACAGACACTGATAACACGTAGGTCCGTGTATCTCAGATGTAACATTAAACGATCCCTTTAAGTTGCATGTATTACTATTATTTTTAATTTGCTATTATTCAAAGCAACTTAAAGTCATTTCAATTTAAAGGAAATAAAAACAAACAAAAATAATGAAAACAGTTCAGAGGTGAAGGTTTTGTAATTTGAAAAGGGCCATGAAACAAAAATAACGATTTATTGTAATCGTTGCGGTCAGTCGTTTTTATTTATTTTTTATCGTTGCTTTGTTTTGGGGGTTTTATGGGGGTTCTTCTTGTTTTACTGCTGTTGTTTTTATTGTTGGTTTGCTTGGCTTGCTTTTTGTTTAAATGTTGTTTTGGGCTTCGATTGTTTGTGTATTTTTCCTGCTCTTTGCCTTTCTACCCTATTCTTGCCACGCATGCAGACAGATGGAAATTACTGAGTGTCTTCAGGTGATTACGACATTCTAAATGAGTAATTTTTACTGTGTATTAGCTATCACATACGGCAAGCACAAACATCATTTTCACTATTGCTCCAATAATTAACATTATACATCCCGTGACATTGGAGAATACCTGCGCATGACTGATACCCATACCCGTCTATACCTGTGAAGTCAGACGTCGATATAATGTTAGGTGTATCATATATCGACCAGGCCTGCTTGCATACTATTGATTTTTTTTTTTGGGGGGTAAAGCATTTTCTTTGAGAGAAAAAAGCCTGAATCGAGACACACAGGAAATGGGGAAAGGTGGGCTGGGGAATATCGTTTCAACACATATGGAATCACTTTGGCATTTGTGGGTTATTACTGGGAGCTATTGGCCTTTGACATTGAGCGTGAAATTCAAGCATCGTTCCATCTTAGGTGGTGCTCTGCTGTTGTTTTCCCTGTAGGCTTCATGAGTGCCCCTAACAGCACCCCCTCCCGTCTTACACTTCTTTCTCAACATCGTACGCTTAGAACAAAACACATCTCCTCCTATCTCTTAACACCCCCCCCCCCCCCACCATCCATCCTCCCCCACCACTCCCCTCCCCCTCTCTATCTCTCTCTCTTTCTATATCTCTCTCTCTCTTGCTCTCATTCACTCTAATTATTTTACCCAGTTCCTTACTTCTCTCTTTATTTATCCTGCCCCCTCTCTCTCTCCTTCTCATTCTGTCTCCTACTTATTAAGTATATTCTTCTCTCTTTCTACTTAGCATAATCATTTCCATTCTCTCGAAATAGTACTCAGCATACTCATTTCAGAATGTTCTCATTATACCCCCCCCCCCCCCCTCCATCCTCTCCTCTGTTGATTAAGGCGTCCAACCTGAGGGGAGTAGACAATACAAAAAGATACCAACCTCACCATGTCTCAAAACAAACTCTTTTGTTTTTACTCGACAAAAATACATATCAATATCAAATAACAGCAAGGGCGAGTCAGAAAGCAATAGCCATGGGGATAAATATGCATACCAAAAAAAAACTGGCATGAGCTATGTCGACGAGAGATTTCTTTCAACACTACCAATTTTTGTACTGTTTTCTTTCTTTTTCTCCTTTCAATGGTGAGTGAAAAAAGTCCTATTTTCTCGTATTCGATGAAATAACTCTCTCGTGTCAGTACCACCATCGATGGATTGACGATGGATGCCTGGTTGGGGACAATATTTGTATATAACCACCGTCTAGTATAAGTATTGAAATCATACGATATTCAAATATCATTGACTGGAGATGCCTATAGTGAAGTCATGCAAAAATGCAAATTGGCAGGGGCGGATCTAGCTTTTTTGTCAAAGGGGGGGGGGAGGGGGGTTGACCCAGTGGCGGATCCAGGATTTTCCAAAAATCGCACCGTTTTACTGTTTTACTTTTGTTTCCCTTTGTTTTTCTTCTTTTCCCCCTTTTCGCCCCTTCTCCTCTTACTTGGCCGCCCAAGGGAGGGGGGGGGGGGGGGGTTAAACCACCGACCCCTAGATCCGCCCCTGATTGGTTCTACCATCCACATTATTAGAAGAATTAATACAGAAGAGAGCGTCAATCAATCATTATTATGATAGTGAGCCCTCTACGGCCTCTGTATTCACAATTTTTCCGGAGAGGTTACCTATTCATGTTGAGCTGAAAGAGAAAACAAGAATTTGATTAATCTAGACCAAACCCTTAATTGGCATTTACTACTTGTCCTTGTATTAAATCAATTTCTACGTAATATAATGTAGTTTGTAGGTGATTTGTATTCATATCAGATTCTTATAAGGGGGTGGGGGGGGGGGGCAAAGTAATAAGGACAAAAATAGTGTTTTGAATTGTACGTGTATTCATAACGATCCTTCGTATGTTAGTTTTAAATCATATTTATCATCTCGTGTAGTGTGTGCTATTCAGAAACATCTACATGTATTATAATTTGATGTAATAACAAAGGGACTTGGTAACCTTGTTCAGATGGGAGAAAGTGGTGCTAATGTAGCGACTTTAATGCTAGATGTACAATTGCAGATAATCTGAAAATTTGAGTGAAAACGGACCGTTATTAATGATATAAATTGGGAAAAACTGATCTGATCGATTCCTTAATTCTCCCAACTATATTATTACAATTTAATTACATTATAGTGAATGTAAATCGTCACGAGGCAATGAATTGGCTCTATATACCATTCCAGATATTCAAGTGTTGAAAGATTTTTGATAGCCTGTTTTTTTTTCATTGAAAAACGGATGGAAAATTCAAAATTGGTTGGGAGAATTTACCATTAATCAATGTTATAGGGTGTTGCACAGTGACGCCTTCAAGGAAAACCATAGATATCTGCGTGGTTTGAGAATGTTTTCAGGATTTGTTTGCATGTCAGATCGGAGGGTTAGTACAGTAGAAGGAATATAATAAGTAACATTTCATATACAAATTATGCAATTTTTTCATTAACCTTCAACAATGGTACCAAGTCACTTTAATATTCACTTAAAAAATAAGCTATTATCTAACATATTCATGTTGGCCATGCCAACGGATCATCAATCGCTTAAACCCTTTCCATGGCTTAAGGTGATTTACACGAGTGCACATGGTGAAAGATGGACTTAAACAAGGAAAAACAACGCGAGGACTGTGAAAATGGAACAAAAAGAAGAAAATAGAAGACACTTTCGGTTGCAGAAGCAGATGGCCCAGATATTAGGCTTATCATCAAACCAATGATGTCATATTACCATGGATTGGGGCTCGAATGTAGCCGAGTGTCATTTGGCACGTAAACTGAAGAGAAAGAGAGAGACGGGGAGAGAGAAAGGGAGACAAATAGAGAGAGAGAGAGAGAGAGAGAGAGAGAGAGGGAGAGAGAGAGAGAGAGAGAGAGAAAGAGAGAGAGAGAGAGAGAGAGAGAAGGGAGCGGATAGAGAGAATATTTTCAACAGGTTGAACTCGAAAAAGCAAGAAGATGTTGATAGCGGAGAAGGAGGGGAGAATAAGAAAAAGGAGAACGATTGTGATGAAGAAAAAGAAGAAAGAGAAGAAG
>JAVYIG010010369.1:0-69754 GCA_035222895.1 Strongylocentrotus droebachiensis
TAAATAATAATAAAAACAATGCTTATAAAGCGCTCACCACCAAAGTCTCTAAGCGACAATATTAAAATACTATTAGACCTACATGTACAGGTGCAACTTGATCATAAAGTAGTAGCCATATTAGATAATTATGACTAACATGATATCAAATATTAAAGTCTACTTCAAATAATTGAATGAAGGTCATTTTCAACTTCAACAACTTCTGCTCTCGAGAATTGTCCAATACACTATACATTTTATATTTTTTTTATATGAACAAACCGCAATCTACATTTTTTAACTACTTAGTTGGCTAATTATCCTGTTACCACTAATGACTGAATTATGTAAATCCTTTAATAGAGCTAATACAGAATTCACTGGTTTCATAGGCGATGGATTAAATCCAACTAAATTCTACATGTATTTAAAAAAACCTTGAATTCATTGTCAAAGATGTTGATGTAGAATGTTGACTTTTGGTGTGCTTCGATCACATCAAAAGCATATATGATACATGGTTATGGAAAACAGGAGCAGTGGTAATTTACCAGCCTGAAATGCCAAATAAACCCAGGGGATTCCCCCAAAGGCTGATCGTGTCTGACAGTAATTCATAGGGCGGGGCCTAAGTAATTTATCATATTGGAATCCGATTAGAGAATTGCGTGTTACCTGCAGTGAAAAAAAAAAATACACAGGAGGCAGGAGGAGTGAGCAATTTTTGCTCTTGCCAAATTGGAAGAATCTTAAAGTGCTCTGGAAAACAAAGAACTGTGTTAAACAAAAATATTTTTTGTTTGTTACCAAAATCAGACTTGATATTGAATCCAAAAAGAGCCCATGTGATCAGAAAAGTATTTCTTCTGGTTCCATGATGAAACACATTTATTAATGAATACCAAATATAGACATTTTGGAAATGGTTTTGTATTCAGTCTGTCAGCAATTATGAAACCATGATTGTATGAGCAATGTTTCCCCCTACACTGTATGTATCCTACCATAATCAAATAGGGAAAAGGAAATTTGAAATAGGCTTGAGAGTGAAAGCAATTGTGATACCGATCTTTGTGTATTAATAGAAAATGATGGTGTCAACTTGTCAAGTTGTCATAAGTAGAACATTATCAAACCAAAAAGCTGGGGAGATAACCCCAGAATGCTCCAAAGTCGGATTACCCCAGTTTCTCCTGACTTTCCTATGTTTATCTGAGAGATCTCATGTCTCACTTATCAATCCAGCCGTCGCAATCACAGATAAATGGCGTAGATTTCCCTGGAGAAAGGATGCCTTTGAAAGGAAAGAAGTAGTACATTTCCAGTGTACATTTTCACACCTCCTGAGTGATGGCTATCAGTGGAGGCATGATGAGGCATCAGGGGCCTGCCTGCCAAAAAGCAGATTGAAGTAGGCCATGAGACTTTGCTATTGTTTTTGATAGGGACAAATTAAATCTGCATACTGAACACACTGCACCTTAAAGTTAAAATCCATGGACCGTAACATGTATGATAGCTGACCCCCCAATACAACAAGAACAAACAAACTGCCACCCCCCCCCCCCCCCCTTAGCTTATAAATATTGATGTTTCCTGTTTTTTTTTTTCTTTCTTATAAATGTATGGAATATCAAACCAAGAGCTGAAAATAATCTTCATGTCAATACGATACCCTGATATTTTACACTCAAGTTTATCAGAAATCCAGGACAGAATCATCAATATTTGGCACATTATCATTTGACAGAAGTGAAACAGTACAAGGACGTAAATAACAAGTTTCATGAAAGTTTTCTTTTCTCTACGGAACTAGATGTCATCTTTGATTTGATGTGCAATGTTGACACATGTACATGTAACTGTTGAAGTGTGAACAAAATAATTCCTAAATTCTATAAATTTGTAGATACCTTTACAAGGAAAGCAGCTGATCAACACCTCAAATCTTTGCCTGGATAATCAGCATTTCGGGGAAGTCACATTTAGTTTCGATTTTGTAGCATTTATCTGTCAATGATGATTATTTCAAGTTACAGCCGATTCACATCAATTAATTATGAGTTATCTCATACATGAAATTTATTCACAAATGGATTACTATTATTGTCAGTATAAATTTCATAATAGAAATGATTTCCTAAGGAAAACAAAGAGGTCAAAAGGTCAAACCAATTTGTTGGGTATTAAAGGTAAATAATAATTTGTATAAAGTATCCACCACATATGTAGGTCTGTGCTTTCAACCAAATGCATGATTTTCACATTTACATGTAAAGATCATTTGTGCAGTCATCTTTCAAGGGAAATATAATGAAATTAGGCTTTTCTGTTGTACTGTACGCTATATATTTGTTAATCTGATGATGAAAGATGTAATAGGCATGGGTTCCAAATAACACTGCACAATCTTGAGTATTGCAGACAAAAGCAAGACAGTTTTAATTAAATAAGTAGATGTATAATATGATAATATATCACAATATCATTCAAGTTAGATACAAAGGTACAATATGATATAACCAGTCATGGCAGTTTGTATATAATTGACTCCCACAGTATACATGTAAATGAAAACAAAAATTCTGTAATTTTTACTCACCCAAAATTGGCATGAAAAGACAAACAGCTAGCAGTTGCATCTTCATGTTGACAAGCAAATTAAATCCTCCTGTCTTTCCAGAAGCAATCGAGTCAAAGTCCTAGCTTTCCTTTTCAACAAGGCTACCTATATCTGCCCAAATTGGCGCAAATCCACCAGTTAAACGGTCAGTTATCTTCCTAGCTTTTCAGATAAGTCAGTATGGTAGGAGAGGTAACCATGTAATCAGCTTTTAAGCGATAGTAAACCCCCCAAAGCCCCCTTCCCGGAACTTTTAAAACCTAGGAATCAAGAGAGGGGGGAAGTTTCACACTGCAGCTGGCGTCTGATTGGCCGAGAGTTTTGAGTGATGCCTGGGAAGGGGGATGCCACCTGAAAATGTTGGCCTGCCCACAAGTGTTGCATTCCTGTCTGATTTTGTTTCTCTCTCTCTCTTTCTCTCTCTCTCCCTCCCTCCCCTCTGTCCCTTCCTCTCTCCCTCTCCTCTCTCTCCTCTCTCTCTTCTCTCTCTCTCCTCTCTCTCTTCTCTCTCTCACTTACTCTTTCTCTCTCACTTACTCTTTCTCTCTCTCTGTCCTCTGTTGATTTCTCTCTCCCTCCCCCCACCCTCTCTCTCCTCTCCTCTCTCTCTCTCTCTCTCTTCTTTTCTCTTCTCTCCTCTCCTCTCCTCTCCTCTCCTCTCCTCTCCTCTCCTCTCTCTCTCTTTCTTTCTTTCTCTCTCTCTCTCTCTCTCTCTCTCCTCCCTCTCTTTCTCCTCTCTCCTCTCTCTCCTCCTCTCCTCTCTCTCTTCTCCCTCTCTCTGCCCCTCCTTCTCTCTCCCCACTCTCTTTGTCTCTTCTCTCTTCTCTATCTTTTTATCTCTCTTTGTTTGTAAGGCAGGAAATGCGTTTTTGGGTTAGGGGGAACCTTGTATGGAAGGGATGTAATGATAAGGTCCGTCATCTGTCAATGTTTATAGGTCTTTAGGTATTTGAAGAGGAAAGTATGTTGGTAATAGTGTGGTCTGATGAAGTTTGGAAAGCTCTTTTTTGTTTTCATGTTCTACCTGCGCTTCTGAAAATTCATGAGACAGAGAGTATTTATAGAATCAATCTTATTCTAAAATCATATAAGAGTATCAATACTTCAATCAAATTGAATGCATGCTCTTTTCATTTGTTTTGAGGTTTTGAGGTCAGGCCTCCTGAGATTGCTATGTATATTTATCACAAAGATACTTTCCTTCAAAGTGTATGACTTTATTGCCTTTGCAAAATTCCTCAAGCTGTTTATAACTACAAGATCAGGTGAACCCATTTTGCCTACCATACAAGATGGACCCGTTATTAAGCTTATGGGGCTAAGAGCATACAATAGTCAGGGGGTTTATTTCATTTCATATTATATTGAACAACAACTGTATTAAGTACATTATGGCTAAATAGTACCGTTAATCATACGTCGTTTCCAAACACGTCAAGAACTGCATCTATCCAACAGCCTTGTACATCAATTAGGACTCAATATCTAAAGCTTGTCAATGATTAGTCAATACAAGTCGTTAATTTGCCCTGTGATGACTGCATTAACCTAACGACACCCATCAGATCACTAGCTTCACATCGCATGTGCATCTCCCTTTAAGCGCAAGCAGACAGACAATCCGGTGTTTGGAAAATAAAATCAATGCTCATGAATTATTCAACTGTACATTTTTCTTGCAACATTATAGGCGAGCCTAGGCATATGGTGGAATATATCATATCATATCATAGGAGTATATTATGTGGTATTTACAATGTATAAAGCACAGGGTATTAGATGCCACATGTAGTTTGCCGGCTCGAACTCTCTAATTCATGTGACTGATAATGCAGGGTCTTTATATTCACATGTGCTTTAGACCACAGATATATAATGTTACATAATGTTCACTTATCCTGCTAACGTCTATTTATGAACAATTTGATATACGGACTATGCATGGGGGGCTTAGCTCAATTACTGTTGAAAATTTGTTTCAAATAATGAGATATAGTCATGAGTGTACAGACTAGCATGAGGTGGCCATATCCTATTTTTCATAAGATGTTGCTCCAGTTTTCATCAGTTGTTGGTACAACTGTAGTGTGGCTTCCAAGTTCCAGACTGAGGAAATTTCACCCTGTCCTTCCTGAAGTGACCCCCTGATTACTGTTCAAAATTTAATTTTTGAATCTCCCTATGTATACTTCATGTGTGAACGGCACTTTATTGTCACGGTTTGGCTCCCAGTCTGAGGGAATTTTACCCTGAACTTTCTGAAGTGACCCTCTGATCACTGTTCAATTTTTTTTGTTTTGAATCTCCCTATGTACTTGTATGTACATGTATGTACATGTATACTTCATGTGTGAACAACACTTTAATGTCACAGTTTGGCTTCCAAGCAGACTGAGGGAATTTCACCAGGTCCTTTCTGAAGCGACCCTAATCACTGTTTTTTAATCTGTCTACAGTGTATATACTCTATGTGTGAATGGCACTTTCTTGTCACATTGAACCCTTATCAAGAAAAACAATGTTTAGCCACATGCATGCCAAAGTTGCCATGAAATTGATAATCTTTGCAGGAAAAAACCAAAACAACAGTAGAATAGACGAATGACTAAGATTCTGAAAACGGTACAGAATTGACGGTAGTTTTAAAGCAATAATGAAATTGGCTGTTTCCTCTGAAAGTTCAGTCTGTTTGTGAAAATGGCATGTTGCTTGAATGAGCCAGCCAGTAAAAAAAGGGTCTTCATGATAATCCTGAAGAGATTTGCCATTTAGAGTCAGATGTTGGCCTACATTAGTTTTCAAGTCTTTTGCACTTTATGGCACAGGCATGTAGAGAGGCCTGCATCTTACCGATAATATAGACATAGCAACAAACAACAAAAATTACCTCAAATTGCCAATTGATTAAAAGGCATTTTTCACTACTAGTTATCATGAAACCTTTCATTTTTTCTTGCTTTGTATCCCTGTCTCTCTATCTTTCTCTGTCTTTGTCTCTGTCTCTCATTCTGTCTGTCTCTGTCTGTCTCTTTTTCTAACCCTCTGCTCCTTTTCTATTTGTGTACCCTCCCTGCCCCTTCTTTCTTACCCTTCCCTTCATCTCTCCCTCTCTCCGAGCACTCCCCTTTCTTTCTGTATACAATATGGCTTTAATAATCTAAATTATAACACATGTGTATGCATTTTATTTAATGATATATTTCTTGTTATATTTCTCCTCTTTGTGTCTATAGCATAAGCTTGAATACCAGTGGGAGGAGACTGGAAGCTTTAAGATCGACTCGCTGGTGAGCAACCTGTCATGGAATCAGGATGGTAAGAATAATCATCATCGATTTTAGAGCCAAAAGGAAATTTTTCTCACATATTTGAACACAGGATCAAGGCCCATCTGTCTCTGAACAGACAATACGATTTATTTAATTTTCATGAACTTTTTTAGTAAGTACATGTAGCTTTAAACGCTGTCTGTACTAGTTTGGCTAGGAGAGATTAGACCATCCAGGAAGGTCACCGACAGGTGGCTATCTCATCAACTCAGCTCTCAATTAACATACCGTAAATCTCAGTGTATAAAGGCGCACCTGTGTATAAGGCGCACCCCTATTTTGGGGAAGAAAAAAACTTTTTTTTTTTTTTTTTTTTTTTGGGGGGGGGGGGGGGGGGGGTTGCCGAAAACCCACGCGGGGAAGGACCTTCATTTTACATTGAGGTGCAGTTGAAGTTGTGAACTTGTCACAAATAATAGTAACAATGTCGTTGTAGAAGAATGTGTAAGATCATTAATGTAAATTAAAAACAGGTCCAGACTCTAAGGCTTCATGATACCAAGTGTCCCACACCAGCCTCATCACATCACCTAGCAGAAGCACTGTGTTCTATGCCAAACATTAATAGTCATGCATGATATGAATAGCATCCTTTAAATTTCTGACAATGGAGTACCTAGGATAGACCCTTGTGGTACACCATTTGTTATAGAAAAAAAATTTGAGGAATTATTATAAACTACATATTGAGATCTATTAGAAAGATTACTTTCAAACCAAGATGACAGACAAATTTGAGTGTTGTTGTAGTTTCCGAGTGGTGAGTCAACACACTGATTACTGAGCTGGGAGACATTGCCAGGCATAGCGCCATAAATCGAAACTAAAAAAAACTAAAAAAAAACTAAAAAAAAAAAAAAAAGAAGATTTTTCTGTACCTGTGTATAAGACGCACCCCCCGACTTTCAAATTTTTTCGGCGGCAAAAAAGTGCGCCTTATACACGGAGATTTACGGTAAGACAAAGAGAATCACCGATTAGGCATTGTTTTCTATATAGAGGGAGCAAGTAGCTTCAAGTAGTACAGTAGGCCTTTAAATTGTTAAATGTAAAAAAAAAAACAAGTTATCATATTCATCATGACTGTCTAATAGAGAAAGATACAGAAACAAAGATGAAAAGCAAGATAACAGAGTTTCATCAAGCAAATTGGCTATTTTTTATCTGATATAATTTTGTTATTTTAATCAACTTCAGAATCCGGTTAGCTTGTGTTTCTGAGTAATGATGTCTAAAAACGGTGTAATGCGAGAAATGTAGGTCAATCAACAGACTGGGTATTTGATATCTTATAGGTATTTGATACCTTGTCCGATATTTTACAGTAGGCATACTATATACCCTGACATGTACAAGTAATGTACCTTCATGACCCTAAAGAAATAAACATGTAGGCCTACATGTTTTAAAGAGTTAAAGGGAAACCTAAACAGACAGCTACTCTAAAAGAAAGCAGGAAAAATCAGATAAGCAGACCGGTGCAAGTATGAATTAAATCGGGGGAAAAAAAGTTATGATGTTGTGAAATCTGTCATCACTATAAGCCTCAAATTGGCCGAGTCGACATGTCTCTGTGATGTAGTAGTGAACAAATTTCCCATTTGAAAAAATAAGAAATAATCACTATATTTGTACGTGAAGGCATTTCAAATTAGCTGAGTCCATTTAATGTCTCTGTGATGTAGTAGTGGAAACTTTCCCATTTGATCCAGCACACAAAAAGGTTCTGAGACGAACATTTACTGAGCTCTGTGTCATGGAGCTTATTATCACTTCTTGTACATGTATACATGTACTACATTAAAATAAAAAAAGATGCTGCGGCTTACCAATTCATATATGAACAAGGTTTTAATAAGGGTTACGTACTGTACATGTATGTGCATGTGTACTTATACATTAACAAATGAGCACACAGTAGTAGATCATCATCTGCATAAAATTGACTCCTGAGCAAATATTTTATCCATACGCATGCGTGTTGTTGGCTGAAAGCCTCAGATGAAGGGCTGTGTTTGAACTAGTAATCATAATTCCAATTCCTACTGAACCAGAAACTACTGTACATTTGATGGATTTTTGAGCATTGGTACCCTTCTCTGAAGATATTACCTACTTATAAGTACATTTTGGCCTTCTTTCTCAGAATGAATATGCTGTACAGTGCGTGCCAGAAAAAACGAAACCGAGAAGTATCGATGTTTTATCATAACTTAATCACAACCATAATTAATGAATGATACATATTTAGAAAGCTTAGAGTCTCCTCTTCCAGTTGATGCTACTCAGATGATGCATATTACACGCATGAGTGATTAAAAGCAATTTGAAGGAAGGAAACCAAAAAGACATTTGGCGGGCGGTATCTGAATTTTGAAGAAAAATTCACATTTCTAGAAAGTTGAGTTTCTGCCCTTTCATATGACACCACAATCAGGAAAAATGAGCGAGGAATGACAAAGTTCTGTTTGTTTAAAGTAGTGCTTGCATTTCCATAATTGTATTAAACGAATTGGTTTTCACTGGCTGCCTGCCGTATCAATAAACGAAATTAACAAAAGACTTAACTCCGTTTCGTTGACAATCAGCCGTAGACGAAAGTCTGCATGCATGGCTGATTGTCTTTTTGGTTTCCTTCCTTCAAATTGTTTTTAATCACTCACGCGTAAAATATGCATCATCTGAGTAGCATCAACTGAAAGAGGAGACTCTAAGCTTTCCAAATATGTATCATTCATTAATTATGGTTGTGATTAAGTTATGATAAAACATCGATACTTCTCGGTTTCGTTTTTTCTGGGACGCACTGTATATAAGTTTGATAAGCCAATGATTGTCTGTTTGGAGCCAGAAGTGCGCTAACTCATGGATTTTAACAAAGAATTACCACCCATAACTTTTGGCTTTGAACAAAAACTATGCATTATTAAACCACCCCTTCCCCCTTCCAAAAAACAACAATAACAACAAAACAAAAAATGACTTTTGATATCATTAAAACAAAATCTGAATAAAGATATGTTGTAGTGTCATGTAGCTTTTTTTTTTGTATTCAAAGAATATTTAAACTAATTGAATAATTGTAAACATGGTTATCAATGGAAAACAAATTATAATTCTTTTGTTATGATCATTAAATTTGATTATGATATGTAATTTCCCCCAATATATACTTGTGTAATGTATAAAATATATTTTTAGAAGCTGTTTACGTACATATATGTATGTACTTCATTGGAATTTTTATGACCTGAGAAAAATGCTACTGGTACTTGATGAATTAGATCATAAACCTACTAGGTTTATGAATAAATGAAGTGGCACATATATAAGTTGAAGCCAGAAGATATGTAAAATGTTGTTGAAGTTTTTTAAAACAAAAAATCTACATCTACTGTATGTACTGTACATTCATCAGATGGGTAACATATTGTAGATATAGAAATAGATATAGATATATTTAAGCCCTAAAAATGACAATCGAAAAGTGTATATGAAATCGTTCTCTCATAGGAAAGAAATAAACAAATTAGATTTCAGTGGGTGCCTGGATAACTGGTGCAAGTATGCATAATAGAAAAATAGATTTAAAAAAGAATTTACCATTTTACCGCTACAAAAAGAACCCAATATCCGGCTTGTCACCAGAGAGATATAAACCAGCAGCTACAGATAATGATGCTTGTCTCATGAATTCTTGATAACGCTGCCCTTTTCCCATCCCAACAATTTTGTCAGCCCCTGGTCGGTAACCGAATCAGTGATCGATCAATTTCAGACGTACGCCACGGAAATGGATGTAAAGGCGATTAGGCACCAAAATGTAATGTTCTCATTAGGCCGTTTCACCGCTTGGGCAGGAATATATTTTGTCCGATACTGTTTCACCTTTACGCTACAAAAAGGGGAAGAGGGAGAGGTCTGTTCGTTATGTTTAGTCGACGTGTACTGAATTTTTGATTTGTTTAATCTCTGATTGTTATCTTTTATGCCCATGAATTATGGGCAGAGTATTTTACAGTGGTTGGTCAATTACCTGTAGCTCGAAATGGAATGTGTTTAAAATTATTATTTAATATTGTCTTTTCTGTCTACTCATGTGTACATGTACATCCAGTAAAAAGCCTGTTTTACTTTGCATCACCACTTTCTTTCTGGTGTATGTACAGTACATAAATGTACATCTACATTGTACAAGCTGTTTGCAGGTTAGAAATGTCATTTTGTCATGTCATCAAAATTTACACAGTAGGCTTGCAAAAAATGTATTGCATCATAAAGCCTCAATTTCTTCTAACCTGGACTTGGCTGTATACGACAGTGTACACTGTATACTGCGGTTATTCATCAAAATTATTGATTGAAGTACCGGTAGTTATTCTATGAGGTTTTATTCAATTATGTTTATATATAATGGGCCTTTTTGATAATACCAAGTGGGGATGGGGAGAGCAATTTGCCTTAAGCAGTATGTTTATTTCATTCTCTTTAACATTGCATTTTTGTTGTTCTCTCTCACTTTAAGTGTGTCATTATGAAATATGTACACATGTATCTACATGTACATATGTACATATATGCTTCGCCTGTTTTTTTTTTGTTTTTTTTACTGAAATAGATTTAATTTGAAATTGAACTGTTCATATTTTATCAACATTCTTTCAATTTTCCATCATTACAGGAACCAAACTTCTGACTGGGAGCAACGCCATCCAGCTGTGGGCTTGTGAGAAGGTGGTGATGATAGAAGTGAGTGATGCTGGAGAGGAGACTAGTCAACCGGTGGACAAACATATCCCAGGATACACCTGGCAGTGCTCATGGCAGTGCAAGTAAGCATGTTTTTACTATTTCTTGATTCAATGTATAAAAGAAGATATGCCCCTTCATCCCCCCCCCCAAAAAAAAACATACCTACAAACAAACAAATGGAACAGACATGTTTCAAGGGAGAATGTGCAAAAAATATGTTAAATATATGAAGATAAAAGTATTAATTTTTTTGTTTATGTTTATTGATTATAAGAAAACCACAGACTTGAATTCTTTTATTTTTCTGACTGAAAAGTTATTGCTGTAGGTGTAGATTGGTCATTGTGGTGACCCTGCTCCTGTTGCTAGGTGTTGCCTGGTTAGAAAAGCTCATGAGGAAACAAGAAATATGTAGATTGTGAATTTGTTCATGGTCAATAGAAAAGTAGTCTAGGACTTGATCCTCTTTTCTTTCTTCCATTACATATTTTTCAGGAAATGCTATTCTGTGTTGTCTGTGCTATTTTGTGTGAGTCATAAAGTCTGCTTTAGAAGTGAGGAGGGGTGGGGGGGGGGGGGGGGGCGAGGAGCAATCAATTTTGAGATGCAAATGGGGATGAAAGATTGAAGTATGAAAAGAAGAGAGAGTGAGAGAGAGAGAGAGAGAAAGAGAGAAAGAGAGGGAAGGAGGGAGAGGGAGGAAGAGGGGGAGAGAAAGAAATAGATGAAGAGATAGAGAGAGGGGTAGAATTTTTAGGGGACTATTGTATAAAAGCCAAAAAATGTAGGTATGTTCAGAAAAAGAGAAGAATATTCTTTTTAAAAAGAATTGGCAGAAAGTGACCATTGATGACTTACAACACTTCATTGTACATGTACATGTAACCTTTTAGTCTGGATATAACATTTTTGTGAAAATGAACTGTGTTGGGCTTAAAGTTTTTATGAGAATGCAGTAATGCTTTTAAAACAAATTTACCATGATGCAAGAACTGTATACAAAAAATCACCTCATGATGCCTTGAAACATGGCCTCCCATCCTGACAGTAAATGGACAGTTGACGGTCAATCAGTCCAGAAATAATTTCATATTTTAGTCCGGATTCATGAATACAATACTCGCTATAGGCTTCAGGGGACGGTCTGGCACTTTGATTGGTCATTAACGATCTCAGCGTCCTGCTGCCCTCGATGGTCAATTGAAGAGATCATCCAGCCACAATCTACAAGTAGAGGCAATTACAGAAGTCTGAAGTATGCAATTGTGCAACTACTATACAATCAACATATAATTGCATCTCTGCTCAAGGCCTATTTTGCAGGGTCTTGATATCAAGCAATGCTCATGAAACTCTTTCACATTTAGGCTAATTCGTAATATCTGAAAGGGGCAAGGCAATGTTGATAGGAAAAGGGAAAACCATGGAAACAGATTGGTAAAATGAGAACAAATTGGACTAATCATAAGGTCATTAAGTTTGTTGAAACAAACTGCTGCTGCAATATTTCATTTGCTTTCATTCAAAGCAACTCATCATCTTTTGCTTTTTTAAAGGTATGATTGGGTGAATAGAATGTATTTAGTTATTCTGAGATACAGTGAACCACTTGATTGCCCTACCAGACTCTCAGTGAGAGTCTGCTGTTTCAGCACTTTTCTGAAAATGTATCTTTTTTAAATTTAAAAAAAAAGCCTTTCTTGTGTTGAGATACAAGTAGTTATAGCAGGATCCTGTAAAAATACACTGGTGCCCATTAAGTCTGAATAATATGTTCTTACTTTTTTCATGAAATGATTGTGACAGTGGTTTATTCTTAATCAATATCTATGACTCTTCAGATTGATCAATACATTTCTGAGAAGATATACAATTTTCAAACTCATATTGTCACAATCATTTGAAGGGAAGAAGATAGAACAAATTAAATCCATGTACAGTATCTAAATTTCTCTGCTTGTAGGCACTTTTTTTTTACAGGATTCTCACATAAATACATGGCAGGAAGGCCAATTTTGTGTCAAGAAACTTTTGTGTCAAACTTTTGCTCACCGCTGTCAAGGATCAGAATCACCCACAAGAAAAAAGCTTACTAAGTTTCTGTTTTTAAAGGGCAGAACCTGGTACTCATATTTTGAGGGAAAATATCATCTTGCTTTTGATATATTTCTAAGAAAAGAGCAAATATGCTATTAGAGTTGGGATTAGATCATTAGGCCTAACTTGGAATGAGCAATTTTAACCCAGCCACTCACTTTTTTTAGGTTCAAGCTAGTCCAGATAATAATAGAATTGCAATTAAATACCTTTCATTTCTTATCTTATGTCTGAAAAAAATAGCAAATACTTTGGAAAATAATATTTCTTATGCTTTACTTGAGGTAGAGGGTAATTGGATAAACTGCCCTCCAGTACACTTAAATCCCCAATGTGGATCATTTTTTAATCCCTGGAATAACTTGAGACTTGCCTCTTAATTGCATCGTTTCCTATTTCCTTGTTGTAGGTTTATAGAAAATGCTTGATATAACAGGAAAATCTCTCCTTTCCTTTGCACTCTTGAGATCTATTTTAGGATTTAGAGTTGTGGGGTTTTTGTCAAAAATTTGACTTTAAGTGAGCTGAAGACTTTTTCTGATAGAGGGAGGGGGGACAGGAAGAGGCAGAGAGAGAGAGAGAGAGAGAGAGAGAGAGAGAGAGAGAGAGAAGAGGAGAGAAGTGAGGGGGAGAGGAGAGAGAGAATAGAGCGAGTCGAGACTACTAGAAAGAGTACAAAAAGATTTGTTTTTAAAGATGTATATATAGAGAGAGAGAGAGAGAGAGAGAGAGATGAGTTAGAGAGACAAAAAAGAAGGAGAGACATAGAGAGAGATATTGTGAGCGAGAGATGAGCTAGAGAGAGATAGTGAGAGTGTGAGAGAGAGGGAGAGAGAGTGAGGGTGGAGGGTTAGGAAGGGAAGTGAGAAAGAGAGAGAGAGGGGGGGGGGGGGGCAGGAGAACGAGGGAGAGTGAGAGAGAGAAAGGGAGATAACAAGCAAGTGTTGTTTGGTGTATTTTGGGGATAATTGTTTGAGCTGACTCACTCTGAGCTATTATTTTATAAGTAGTACATGAAAAGGTCATGAATAGATTACTTATGAAGATGTCATTGCTCTTTAGGAGGAGTGCAAGAAGCATCACAAACTCAAAGCAATTCTGGTAGACAGCTCAAAAAGTGGAATGAATACTTTATACAAGGTTATGTCTTTGGGACCTTACGTGTATGTCTATTGCTTTAAAGGTACTACAGGTACATGTATGTCCATTTGCAGGCCAAAAAATGAAAAGGTTAAATTCCAATTGCATTTGAAAGACAATACTAATTTAGAACTTCCCTCAAAACGAAAGGGCTTGAAGATGGAAAATATGAAGGGTCGTACGTTTTGTGCTGCTTGAAGATTCAGTCAGTTTAATTTTGGCCATTACAAGTATTAATGGGTTATTGACTTTATAATAGACAATTCTCGCTACCCCAAATAGCGATTCTGCCGAGATCCGGGGAAAATCCTGAAAACGCGCATTGCATTATGGGATAGCTTTTCGACATTACAGCTTCCTGTGCAGGCGGCGCGATAGCGCAAACGTAAAACGCCGTCGCCACACAACGTGTATGCACCGAATATGTCGTCTGCTCGGTCTTGTTTTTTTTTTCGCAGATATTTCAACGTTTATTTGAACATTTCATTCGTTGTTTTTTGCGTCTTTTGACATCAGTGACGATGGTTTTCTTTTGTGAGGCTGCACAGTGCTGGGCTCATGATTCCAAGCGTAAGAACCCTGAAAAATGGGGGTGGATGAAGGCCGTGACTTGGGATGGGACTCTATACCGGAAGTTGTAGTGACGACCCGAGAGAGTGAAAATTACCTCGTCTCGCGAATTTCGAGATTTTCGTACCTATTTAGGGTAGCGAGAATTGCTCATGTACCTGTTACTGCTCATTTTATGTACAGTATGTTATTACCAAAGAAAAAAAGATGTCAGTCAGTCACTCAATAGTGTCTGACAGTGGAATCTAGAAGGTAAACAGACCGTTTCCTTGCACAATTTGAATTTTAGGATACTGCTAATGTTTAAATTTCACAGATAAGACATTTATGACATCATAATTCCATTAAAGTTCTACAGAATTCGATGTTGGCTGCAAGAGGGAAATAGTACCTTTAAATGCTCTGTATGTTCATTATTTAAAGTATGGATGTCACATCATCACTTTGAAATGCTATTGACAGAGATGTTATCAAGAAGCTTACTAATTGATATTTATTGAACATTTTCTTTAAAATACAAATTTATGGTTAATATAGGGCTTTGCCCTTCTTACATGCATACTGTACATGCATGTACATGTACATGTACCTACAGTGGAAAATAGAAGATGAGATTTGCATGTTTTCAAGCAATTTTACAATGATCTATAAAGAAGTTTCATCCACTTTCATCATTTGCTTGTAATCAATCTCCTAACTACTTTGAATGCCTCTTTTAATAGTCATTGTATGTTGATAGAAACCCATCTTTTCATCAGAACCATCTACAAATATACATGTATGAACATTTATTATTAATAACTTATGTACAGAAACTCTTTTTGACCTTATTGTATGAGCCACAATACATGTATTTTGACTTATTTGTGATACATGTATTGTACAGTATACATGTTAAATATTGTCATTTCACTTTTATTTTTTCATTTCCAATAAAATACAATACATAATAAAGAATACAATGTAAAATGAAAACAATACATATACATGTAGTTATATTTGTAATAATTGAATTGTTACAGTAATTTATACATTAGAGGAAGAAAAAATATTATCTGTTTTTATATTTTGAGGAAATATAATACTGGTGTGTGCATCTTCTTGGTCGCCTTAGTATTGGAATTATGCACTTGAAATAAAGAAATGGTATTATAATACGGTATTCATGATACATGAACAGACTCTCAAATCCGGAAACCTTCTTCCGAGTGATACTAGAGCGGATGCCATCGGATGATCCCAGCCCTAATTATAATAGATTATAATGCCCTCTGGTCAAATCTTGAGGTATTATGACCAAGGAATCTCTCTAGTACCCAATAGGCCTGTCTTCATCAGCTCGAGTTTGCCAAATAACCCGCTATTTTAACTATCCCGATCGCAAATTATCCAGGTAATTTGCGTCTTCATCAGCCTGCAGTTACAATTTGGTAAAGAAAATATCCTGACAAATCTTGGTCTTGTTTCCAAAATTTACCAATATGCAATTGTCTGAGCTTGTTTGTGATGAGCGTATCGGTCTGGTGAAGAAGCTATTTCGAGCTTCGGGATAATATCCTGAGTCTGAAAATAGCGGGTTATTTGGCAAACTCGAGCTTATGGAGACAAGCCTTATTAGTATGCGTTGTGGTGGATTCACAGCTAAAGTGTCTGATGACGGCTAATCTTCGAGTTCGGATGAAAATTTGCATTTTGTGTATCGAACTGGCCAAAATCATTTCATAGAAAGTCATATATTAGATGTGTTGTTTGGACTAGCAAAATATATGAATGAACCAAAAACAAGTCAGAAATTGAATTGAATTGATGTATTGTTTCCATATTTAAAAAATAAATAACAAAACAATATACTCAAAATAATTCAATACATTAAAGGTAAAGACCAGTAATGGTCATGCGATTGCATTGTGAAAGAAACGTTGTGGAATCGATCAGAAAAGGTTGATCATCTAGCATCTAGCATCTGCAAGGTTCTGGAATCATCAAAATGATAAGAAATTTGGCCCATTCTTCGTAAAGTTACAAGCACTATACACAGAAAGATGTATATGGGACTACCCTATATCTCTCACACAACCATGAGAGAAACAAATTTACCAAATATATGAATTAGTAGGCGGTTTCCCGGCAAATTTTGTATCATCATGTATTAGTCAAAAAATATTCTTTCACATGATTGGTAATGAGAGCTTCCATTTCATTTTTTGAAATTGGGGCGTTTCCAATACTGGTCTTTACCTTTAATGACACAATAAACATAAAAAATACTCAACAAGAACAAAAGCAGAGATACATAATAATATTAAACTAAAAACAAATTCAAGTCAATGTGGGGAATTATATAAAAGTGATGAACTATAAATATAGCATAACACCACAATGGTATTAATAAATAGATAATTTATATTGGGAAAGAAGACAAAACAAAACAAATTAATAAATAACTTGACAAGAAGAAATCAGTTAGAAATCTTAGAATTAATTTTCCTTTGATACCAGAATCCACAATTGCATTTGCATAAATCGAGTACCAAAGTAAGGTTAATTCTGGGACTATTCTTGCAATTTTATCAAAATGAGCATATTAATATCAAAATATTCTACCAGTGAGAGCCATCAAAAAAGGATTTTGTTCCTGTTGCAGAATAACTTGATGAATTTTTCATGAGCAGATTTTTGTCTGTAGGTAGCTTTAAAATCTATTGTCATTGTGCATTGGATAGTAACATTAGTTTTACGAATATTGCTTCAGAGCGTACATGCATTTATGCATGCATGTAATAATGGAATGTGATTTCTAAACACCATTTAAGTCCATACATAACACATCAAAAGTTGTAGTGAAGGAGCATATGCTTTATTAAAAGCTGTGGGAAAAGTAAATTTCCTTTCCTTTTTTCAAATAAAATGTTCAAGGACACAGATGATAATAAGAATAATGATACAGTGCTTATAAAGTGCTTTCCACCGAAATCTCTAAGCGCTTTAACAAACAAAATACATACCTTTATATATCAAACAAAAAATTACAAATAAACATACCGGTACAACTTACGTATATGAAATAAACATCAATATGAACAGAGTAAGTTAATCATCAAAAGCAATTTTGAATAAATGTGTCTTAAGACAAGTTTTGGATAGGTTGTCAGTCTGACAGTTTTTGTCAACCTGTACCGTAGTTTGTTCCAAACTTCAGCAGAAGCTTTGCAAAAAGAGTGATGACCATAAAAAAGAGTTGACACCAAATTAGACACAAGGTTTAATTTTAAAGATGACCGTAAATTGCGTGAGGATTTGTATTCCTGGATTAGTTCTTGCAAATACATGTACATGCAGATGCATCTATTAGCTGATCAATTATAAGCTGGAGTAATTATCTAATCTCTCTGAAAAAAAATGAACTTGTCACAATGTTCAGACAGAAACTGAGC
Organism: Strongylocentrotus droebachiensis; assembly: GCA_035222895.1. Lineage (NCBI taxonomy): Eukaryota > Metazoa > Echinodermata > Echinoidea > Camarodonta > Strongylocentrotidae > Strongylocentrotus > Strongylocentrotus droebachiensis. The sequence continues at coordinate 17,928 of JAVYIG010010369.1, forward strand.
CATCATTCCAGGAAGCGTTAATTAAGGGAAAGCCGAATGTAGAACTGATGGAAAGCCGAACGTAGAATCGATTTCAGGGAACGTATATCAATTTGTCATGCTTCAGTGGGCGAGAGGTGATACATGTATTACACGATGTGGCACAAGATGAGGGAAGAAGAACATTAGATTGAGAATTATATGAAATATGAAGAGTGCTCCAGGTCACATTTTAAACATCTTTGCACACATCTTTGCACATGTACACGTATGTAAATAACATTAAGGAACCTTTTTTTTTTTTTTTTTTTTAAATTCTACTTTATTTTAAAAAGAAACTGAACAGCAAAATATTTCTAAGTTGTTACATGGCCATTTTTTTTATTTATTCATTTTTTTTTTTGGGGGGGGGGGGGGAGAGGGGGGGGGGACCATCGCAAAAAGGGGAATGATGTGAGTCATTTATATTGAAACATAAAATTTCCCTAATCTGTACTACTTGCAAATTTAGCAAATGTTTCTTGCAGGTGACGGGCTGTTCATGAACAAGGCCTTGAACTTCCACTTGAAAGTCGTTTCGTTCAAAGAACATGCAGGCTGTCGGATGCAAAAAGAAAGAGAGAGGAAATAGCATCATATTCTAATTTTTTCCTCCATGAATACAATACCCCCAGCAATAGATTATTCTCATGTTATTGCTGTTTGCGGTTTAATTTCACATGTGTATCTTGTATCTATTTAGAATTATAGTTTCCAAAATTTAATAACCATGTGACTGCCAGAATCATTAGAGTCAGAAACAATCGTAGAGTGTGAAACTAAAGATACAGAAATGACTAGAATTTCCTTTCTCCTCTTTTTCAGATGAAATAGAATGAATTCATTTAAGTATAATGTTTCCCCATAGTATCAATAGTCAAGCCCAGAGGAACAATTCATGAGGAGAAAATGGAAATTGAGTAAATTCCAAAAGAATTGAAAAACATACAAAAACAGCAACAGATGTTGAATCATTGATTATTAAATTACAACCACGTGACCAAGCTGCCAGTCTTTAACTCTCCTGTGACTCAAGTCATCTTACCTTTCAACAAATAAATATCTGATTTATGATTTGTACAGTTTTCATCAAACTGTTAGTAACATATTCATCTGAATTGTTTTTCTGCTCCCCCAATTAAGGGACATATGATATGAAAGCTGCTGGGCCTTTCACTTGATTATTCTTGTTCTAAAGAATCATACAATTATCTTCTTTTTTTTTCTCAATATGTTTATATAATTTTGGTATACTTGTTGGAATTTTGTGGGGGAAAGATTATGAAGATGTACATGAACAAGATGAGTTATAGTTTTTGTTTATGAATGCTTGCATGTACCTTTATTGTATGTGTGTATTGTATTGTATTTATTAAAATTAATTGATGTACATCAATATTCTGTTTATAAACATATAAATCAATTAACAATGCAATGTAACAAATCAATATTCTGTTTGGAAACATCATATAAATCAATTTACAATGTATGTTATTCATTGTTGTTTTCTCTTTTCCCCTTATACAGAACTGCCACTCCCATTTACCACCTCAAGTTTTCAGCCGACGGTCAGTTCTTTGCGTCAGCTGGAAAGGTAAGACTCTTATCATCTACTGAGAGCCAGAAGGGCTTTAAAGCCCCACTGTACTACTTGTAGCTTCTAGCTCCCTCTATATATATATATATATGAATTTCAAAATAATTTAGAATGTAACAAATTTAATATCAATTGAATTTGACTGGATATATTTTTTTAGGAATAATGCATTATACCACCACTCAATTTGGATTTACTGTCTCTCTCTTTCTTTCAAAATCTTTCTCAATTTTAATTGTTGAACAATACGTTGAAGTCAGTTGATATATGATTATTGGTCCTTTGAAGTCCTATGTACCTTATAATTATGCTTAAATGCGATTGCTCTTGAGTGTTTTTTCTTTTTCTTCTTTTCATATCTATGCATTTAAAGTGTCAATTTATACAGTTTTATTGTACAAAGTATATATACATATAACTATATTGTGAACCATTTTTATGCCTGCCTTTTTTACTGTATGAAATCCAACTCATGGTTGCAATAAATAAATGATTTATATATAGAAAACAATGCCTAAGTGGTGCCCGTTGGTCCCCCATGATCCTCTTTTTCTTATGTTAATTGAGAGCTGATTTGATGAGATAAACACCTGTCAGTGACCATGCTTGGTGGTCTAATCCCTCCTGGCCAAACTGGTACAGACATGCTTTAAATGGGATGTATAGCACTTCTCCTGCGGCATTTCCTCTGTGTCAATTTCTTACATTTACCAAATTCTTAACTTCAAACCCTGGACCCAACACTATACATTGTACCTTACCCTTAAAGCCTATCTGCACTAGTTTGGCCAGGAAGGATTAGACCTCCCTGCATGGTCACTGACAGGTGGTTATCTCATTAAATTAGCTCTCAATTAACATAAGAAAAAGGGGACCATGGGGAACCAACGGTCACCGAATAGGCATTGTTTGCTCTATAGAGGGCGCAAGTAGTTATAAGTAGTGCAGTGGGGCTTAAAGCTAGCCCTAGACCTAACCTAAAACCCGAAATACCTTTAGCGGAATAACTCCCTGAGCAATTGTTGCAGGAGCATGTGTCGCCATTAACACATTCACTTTAAAAAAGAGTTAACACCTCTACAATGTAGGTCTCAACAGATTACTTTATGTATCCAGTCTGTCGTAGGGATGTTTAGATATTTTTTTGAATGATAGCTTTGAAATTTAAACTATGGTAGCCTTGAAAGGACAAAAGAAATCCAAGGTTGTAAGGAATGTCTATATTTTGTGAATGATGACCATTGAAATTTAAGCTATGGTAGTCTTGATAGGACAAAAGAAGTCTGAGGCTGTAAGGAACGTCTAGAAATGTTTGTGAATTATGGCTTTTGAAATTTAAGCTATGGTAGCCTTAAGAGGACAACAGAAGTTGATGGTTTTAAGGTATGATGTGAATGATGGATGATGACCATTGACATTTAAGCTACATGTATGGTAGCCTTCATTGGACAAAAGAAGCCTGTGATACATGTCTGCCAGGCAGCATTTTTCCTTTTTGGAATTCCAATATGTTTTTTATGTTAACTGAATAGCGTACTGTGTATGGCAAATCCTACCCAAGATTTGTCTTTGCAGACTGAAACCACTTTCTTTGCCTATCTTGAACATAATAGATATACTCGTATGATATATTCTCATCCTTTATTCAGTACAATCATACATTTTACACTCTCATAATATCGTGTTCCACATATCATCTGCTAATAAAGCACATTTCGATACCAATATGATGGGGATATAGCGGTAATAGCCAGCCAGACAGACAGAGCCGGCTTTTATTTGAATGTCATGTTGTCTTGAAATATCCTTGATTATGAAATGTCCTATAAATGTTCTGAACATCAAATTTTTATCAACTGATATCTACTTTGAACATTGGAATATCAACTGATAAATATGAAATACATATTAGATTTTAGACTGTGCTACCCTAACCCTGGATAGAGCTATTGTCTTTATCAGCTTCATGCCCAGACGGCCGGACTGATTTCCTAGGTTGAAATAGAGAGATAAACTATTAATAAGGCAAATGCTCAGGAAAGATTTAATGGCAAATAGTCCTGATTTGACATACATTTCAATGAAATTCAAAAAATGTCTATTAAGACACTTTCATTGTGGCAAAGCCGAATTGCGAACATTTACAATAACACAATACAATCAGCAATACAAATGTTAACATACCAACCGTGTCTGAATATAATTCTATTCCTCTTTATATTAATTTCATTTTGAAGTTTATAAATGACTGCAGTGCTCTATTCTCTCTCTAATTATGCCTTTCTGAATATTCCTTTCTCTCTAAGTACTATAACATTCACCTGCCAAATCATTAAAGCTCTCCTGCCTCGCGGTCTTGTGGCATCTTGCCACTCTGGTGTAATCGATAAATGTATACACATACAGGTGAATACAAAATTGGCCTGCTCTATGTTGGAACCCAATAAAATACAAGTATATTTTCACCCTTCTTTCAATATGATCAGGTTTTCCACAATCAAAATATCGTGTTCAAAACTTCATATGCTAATAAAGCACATATCGATACCAATATTCTGCGGATAGCCTGCCAGACAGACGTATGTGTGAAAAGGAACGGGTAGATTTGTTGTGCTCTTACTAGCTTGTTTCGGGCATGGTACCCATCAATTTATGCAATTTTTTTCAAGTTTGACCGAATGCATCAATGCCATCTGTCTGACTTCACCACCATCTAGAATTGAATTTAATACATTTTGTATTATATTCATTTGCAAATCTGTCAGTTTCTTGTGGACCCCCTGCTTTGTCCAAATATACTTTCTCCTTGATGTCAATCATTGTAGAGGTGTTGTACTGTAGTCAAGGGTTTAAGCGCTTGACTTGAAATGCCAAGGTCATGGGTTCAATCCCTAACATGGCACTAATGTCCTTTGGCGCGGCATTAATCTATGTTTGTCACTCCAAACCCAGGAGAGGAATGGGGACCTGGTAGGATGATGAAAGCTTTCGTGTTTAATAGGAATTATATGCCCTCAAGCTAGGTGACCATAATGTAGGAATACTCCACAGAGGGTGGAGATGGTGCACATTGTGTTTGAATCAATCCGATGAGAGGGGTAATAATATATAAAACACTTAGAGATGGTATTTCATATGAAGCGCTATATTATTAGCATCACCCTCTTCTTTCCTGCTTTAAAAAATAAAATTTCTGCTTTATGATTAATTTCTCTAACCCATCGTCCAAATACATGTAGACAATCACATTATTTCCTTAATTATGTGAAAATCTATCCTGCTGTAGAAATACCAAAAAGGCATGAGCCTGTGATCCTTATAATCCCCCCAAAAACTGAATAGTTCATGTGTTGTCTGAATAACTCAACAAAGTAGATTTCAAATCAAACGTAAACATGAGTACACTGTATATTCTCTTCTTTCTTTTTGTTAGCTCCTCCCTCCTTTCAACTTTTGGCTTGAAATGCGGATTGAATTTTCAACAGTCAAAGACCAATCTCAATTTTGTTTTCTGCCACCGTAAGGGGATTTATTACTTCAGATGCCCATCCTTTCTTTATTAGGTTGTCATTTTCCTTTTCTACAAGTTCTCCATTTTGAAGAGCAGACCTATTTTTGTTTTCAGAATCTCCAAGACAAGTTATGCATGGTAATTTATAACCTTCCGAAATGACATCCAATATATACTCATATTTATGATTTCCTTCCATTCAATCTTTGTGGCTTTAAGTCTTCCAATTGGAGAATTAACTCTGTGACTTAACTCAGAATTACATTTGGTATCTGTATATTAATCATTTTTCATTTATAATTTTATTAATAAATATTCTGGACGTTCATCTCCATAAACTGAATCCCGAGTTCCTCTGTACTTATCTTTTCATTCTTTGTCATTCTCGGCATTCTAACTTCCTGTGCCCGAATCTCAAAAAGCACAACAAGCTCTTGCTCTCCTCATGAATCCCACTGGTCTGTACTTGACCATGGGTTTGACCATGGGTTTGACCTTGGGTTGACCATAAGGGAAGATGTGCTGATCGTCGACGAAAGGGATATGGCCAATTGCTTTTGTGGAATTCAGTGATTTTTTGTTTAGTTCAGGACTTTTCGATTCGATATCTCTCTGAAAACTACTCAGTTTCTCTGAAACAAACGTTTTTAGCTTATCTAATAACAATTTATGTGATTCCAGAACTTCTGCTCAGACAAAATATGCAATGTCTGTTGACTCCATTTCGTTGTATCTGGCCTGGTCCCTGCATATACATGTAATAGCTGTTGTTGTGTTATCTAGCTCAGCTAGAATGACTTCCACGCCCTTTTTTCTCTCTCTAATTATGGCTTTCTGAACATGATTCCTTTCCCTCTTAATACAATGACAGTCACCATCCCAAATTACTCACACTCTCCCACCTCAGGGTCTCGTGGCATCTTGCCACTCCGGTGTAACGTAATCATTTAATGGATATGCATTCACTAACTTTTTTTCTCTGGGTTGTACCGCCGAAAAAAAATTCAATTACATTCAGTGCTGTAATGATTGTTACATCTACCCAGTACTTACATATATGGCAGTGAAATGTGGCCTTTAGCCTCTGGTACTAAAAGCGTTTGGAAAGTTGCGAAATATGGTTTTGGAGAAGAATGGGGATTGGACTGATAAAGTTCTTAGAAGAGCTGGAGTGCAAAGGAGAAAATGATACGTAAGATGTTGGTTAGGCAGTTGAGGTTCATGGGTCAATACATGTAAAGAAGGCCTAGAGAATCTTGCTTTGACAGGGAAAATTGTGGGAAGAAGGAGTAGGGGAAGAAGGAGGATGCTTTGGATGGACATTATGTAGAAATTGTTAGAAGAGAGAGGAGTGGAAGAACTGGGAGTGGTGCTTATACTATAGAGAAGGCTAGGAGCCAAGGGTTGTGGAACAGAATTATTGCCAAAGTCAATCGATATGGCACTGAGAGAGAGAGAGCTGTATGATCTTTATTGCTTTTCTTGTATTCTAATCATAATTATTTGTATCATATTCACCCAGGCTGATAGGTTAGTGAAGATATGGTACCAAAACAGACACCCTAGTATCGGGTCTGGAACCACTGCCAAGGACCAGGCCCAAGATGACTCCAACAAGACCGATAGCTACAGCTTCATCTACATCGCTCACCCTAGAGCCGTCACTGGATTCTCATGGAGAAAAACAAGCAAGTACATGCCAAGGTATGTGTGAGGCTTTAAATCCTATGTGTGCCTGTCAGTGTATCGGTAATCCCCACAATGTTCATGCATTAGCTCTATTACTTCAATACCAATACCAATCGGAAAGGATTTTAGCATTAAGCTCACATGTTGCTTATTTGCAACCATGTGTTTTCTTTAATAGGAGTCCGATAAAATCAACTTCAACACCATACCATTTGCAGTAGAAATGGTGTTGGCATGCTTTTAAGATTGCACCATTTTTGGTCGTTGTATGTTATGTTTGTACAGATACATCTTTCATTAATTCCTGGATTTCATTCATAGCATGCATTGTACTTTTACATGTACATGTATAAATAGCAGTTGGTAATCTTGTCCAAGGGTTTTTGTTCCCACATCATCCTAGGTTTCTTATGACTCTGATGCCCAAGAGTTCCTGTCCCCTTATTGAAGTATTTTTTTTTCCCATTCCTACTGTGTTCTACCCTTCCTTTAGCCTCCAATTTCCAAGGGTTCCTTTGCCCTCTTTATCTTGGGGTTCCTTTCCCTCTAATGTGTGTCTTGGGGTGCTTGTGCCCATTGTGTCCTAGGTTTCCAGTCCACCAGTCTGTAGGGTTCCTGTGCCCCCCCCCCCCCCCCATGGTGTAATAGGATTTTTATGTCCTCGGTGTCCTGAGTTGCTGTTCCCCTAATGCCCTCAGTTTGTCCCAGATGTCCTACAATGTAGTGCTCCTGTGCCTTCAATGTCCCAGGGCTCCAGTGCTGTTGGTGTCCTTGGGGTCATGTGCTCTTGGTATCCTCTGCACCTCTGCACTCTAAAGTTTCTGTTATTCCAGAGTTGTAAGGTTAGGGTTAGTTTTAGCTTTAAAAGGGATGTCTTCTGTTAACATCAGAATCTACAGTACGATCCAAGAGTTTCAATGACGCATCGGTGAATATAATTCTCTATTTCAGTGGTGCCGTTGCCAACGTTCTGGTCACGTCGTGCCGTGACAACATCTGCCGCCTATGGTGCGAGACTCTCCTCCCTGACACGACATCATCAAAGGGAACCTCCAAGTATAGCAAGCATGTTGAGAACACCAAGGAGCATACAACCACAACCACCAAGAGGCCCCAATTCGGCCTCAACCTCAAACCAAGGTACGTTTAATACATCCTCCTCTTTCCCCTCATCTTTTCCTCTTTGCTGTGCCCCTGATCAGTAACAAAGTTCATTTTTTGTTTTTAATACCAGAAATTTGGAAAGATGATAAACATTGAGATATTTGCAATGACAATATAATGATGACATTTACATGAAGGCAGTCTGTTTTCTTCTTCTTTTTACGTTTAAAGTGATTTCTCTCTTTTTATTTCAGATGTTTTTGTTTGAAACAGTGCCATAGTTAAAGAAAATATAAATTTTTACCTATTTGAATTAAAAAGACAACAACTGTACATACATGTACATTGCAATTAGATATTCCAATTATAAAGTGGAAAAGTTTATGCGATAGATTCTCTCATCCCAACAGCCAAGAAATACTGTTCAGCAATGAATTGATGTGTGATATTATTAAAAAATTAAAAAATTAAAATTGTATGGTATGAGGGAAAGTGTGATTAGGTTTATCCACAAAATGCAAAGTAAATTCAACAATTATTTAACCTTACATGTAGATCTGTGTTCAAAGCTTAGGCTAAAATATTGTGCTTGTCTGATTTGTAAGTGTTATTTAAATATAAAACCTTTAAGAAGCATTGTGATTGTATGTGTACTTGTCTTATACCCATGTCATTGATGAAATATAGTTACGATTCTAGTCGGGTATAACATTATTTTATGAACAGGGATGAGGTTGATGGCCAGGACGGTGAAACCGGTTCAAGTCAGTAAGTTCCTCGATCGAGAGAGACATTAGTCTTGCTGACGAGTGGTTTCTAATCGGGAATGCACAGGAATGCCCTATAGAGTAGAACAATGGGAGATTCCTTTGTCTTTCATAACTTTTCTTTTATTTATTAACTCTTGTTTTCATAGTGGCTCTCCTGATAATGCCCTTTCGGCATGATTGACTCCAATAACTATATTTCATCTTAAAGATGTTCATGCGTGGGTATATAGTCGTTCGTGAAGTAGGCAACTTGGTGATCACTACATACATGTAGCACTGAGCCAATTGGTATTACGCTCCTGTGCATACGTCCTTGTGCTGCCCTCTATATACCCATGCTTGAGCAACTTTAAGATGTTTTTGCTACACCTTTTGTATTAATACCCATAACAGCATTTTGATTGGTCTGTAAAACTGAATAGCATTCTCATGAAAGTACTAAAGTTTTCAATAAAATATATCTCCTTCTCCAAGTCTTAATCTATTACAAAAGCATTTGGGGCACCTAACATTTTGTAGGATGGTCATAATATATGTGAGAGGTATGACCACACCCCCCCCCCTCCCCCAACCCCCAACCCCTTTCCCCTCCCCCAAACCCATTCACCCTCCCCCAACCCCCTCCCCCTTACAAAAAACAAACAGAATGGTAGATGCAGGTCCATTTGACCTGTGCTTTAAAGTTCTCTTGCAACACACCAATTTGTTTGCCTCTGACCAGCCTTGTGTAACTCTTTCAGGGATTTTGCTCTCTTTCCCAAATATTTGATTTGTACAAACCACGCTTTGGGCAACTTTCTGTTTCGTCCTTTTTATTACCATACAAAGCTTTATTAAAACACACCTTTTTGAGGCAGGATTGAAACTATTTAACATCACTAAACTCAAGTTGTTTCTTTTTCTTCTTCTTTTCGATTTTTTGTTGTTTTTGTTATGGTGGTTTTGTATTTGTTTCTTCCTGTTTTTGTTTTTGTTTTTACTCCTTTGAAATAAAAATTTTCATTTACATTCTTTGAGCTAGGAGTCATCAGACAAGTCATTTTTTGTCGTGATTTTACACTTTTTTCCTTTTCAAATCTATGAATTGGTTGGTATTAGTGAGCCTGTACATGAAACCTGGGAAAGTTTGTTTTATGAATTTATTTCTTCTTATTCAATAGATTACCATAACCATTTACAGACTTTAAATTTGGTAATTGTACCTGTATCCTTATTGGAAAATTAGAAAGACATTAATATACATGTACATATTTATCTTATGTGTTCTACAATAATGTGCACAAAACAATTAGGTACCAATTGACAATCGTTTGCTTTGTGTAACACCCTGGCTTTGCAAAAGTACCTACATACATGTTGGTATTAATTAGCACCATGACAACCCTATTAACACCAGTTTAGATTAATCTTGCACTGAAATCAGAAAAATAGTCTTGAATCATTTATTTATTTATTTATTTATACATATTTATACAGGTACACAAGATCAGAAATAAATATGTCTTGCATCTTGGACCTGGTATTAAAAGCATCATATAAAAAGTAGTAAAAAATAACGAAGCATAACAAAGTAAAATACACAATACATCATAGTAATACAAAATATGGTAGCATAATAATTCAAGGCCTTAACAAAAATGATTCTAAATATAAATGAAGGCTACGTATAACAATATCAACATAAATATAGTCATATATTTATATATCTATCCCATGATAAATATAATGTGGCACATTGGAGACAATTTGGATGGGATATAAAGAGTTAAAGATGTGTATTTATTGCAAGAAATATTTGAAGTGATGTTTGTCCAGTAATAACTACATCGCGTGTGCAAGTAGGAAAATGGATAAGAGTTAAAGTCTGGTTAGCCTAAAAAGAAGTAATTCTTATCACAGAAATCATTGCTAAGCAATTTTGATTTTGTTTAAGTTTGAAAGAAAGGAGTTATGCACTTCACATGTGCAAAGTTTTGCTTTAAAAAAGATTGACATAATATATCTAATTTTCTCTCACTTTGCACTTTAAACACGCTCGCAAAGATGTTTAAATAATCAACCTGTGGCAATTTCAATACCTTTCTGTATCACTTTCTGACATTGCAAGGACATATTATGTACATGTATCTGAACATAATTTCCATAAGCAATGCAATAAGGTAATGAAATTGTGCTTGAATTGATCTTACAAAGATTTTGCAGTTCTCTTTATTTGTGTTTATTTTGTGTGTTTTACTTGGCAAGTTTTTGTAGTAGTCGATCAATCAGCTGCACCAAATTTGAAATATGCATTTTCTATTTAATAAGACTTTTTTAAAGCTGTTGTAATGTTAGACATATCTTGCCCTGTCTAAAATGCTTAATTTGCCAGTGAATAACTGATTTAAAAATGCCCCCAAATAAAAATTAAAAATTGCAATTAGAATGTGTCCTTTAATGATGAAAGCAGTTATTTATATATGTATATAATGTTAGGTCTAAAGATAGCGTATGAAGGAGTTTACTCTGCCCTTCTCTTTTGATATGAGCTTTTCTCAGCATGTTGATAAAGACAATGCACCTAGTGAAGTGGAGAAAGGAAAAAAATTAACCCCACACTCAGTCTATTTTTGTTAAGTACTTTACAGTAAATCCCAGTCCAAGATGAATAAGTTCAATTTTACTTCAATATGGGAAATTAAGAAACAAATCAACCTATCAAACAAAAACAAACAAACAAAAGCAACAACAACCTCAAGTACTGAATTGGCATCCCATATCTTATTTTTTATTAGTCCATTTTGGATGTTATCAGTTGCATGCATGCCTTGCATTTTGATGACCTTGCCAGAGCAGTTGATTGGAACAAAAATTTGCCAGAAAACATTCTGTGACATTTAAAAAAAAAATCATAGTATTTAGCATTAAAAGATTAGAAATGCAGACAAAAAGTAGTATTTGTACGCATGAAGAAAAAAAATCAGAGCATCTTGCAATTAGGAACATTAATTTGCAGGTACAAGTTCAAAGTAGAACAAATTTACAAAATTTGTGAGATAATTTTAGACATGGTATTACGTAGAAAGGAAGATACATTGAATCAGCAAGTATCACTTTAAAACCTATGATGCACTGTAAAGCAAAACCTATAACGCAGAATGATTAAATTAATGTAAATACCAAAGTGCATAGAGTTACTCTATCAGGTAATTGAGTTCGTATTAAATGAAATTTGTAATGGAGTGCTGCAAGTCAACCTCTTAATCTTGTAAAAATCACCATAATTCTGATTACTTCAATGAAAATATAACGTTTGCCTTTAATATGAAGATGGTCAATTTAAGTTCATTACCAAATTTCATTCTGTTTCAGTGCTTTGTTATATTGATTATGGTACTTTGTATGCAACTCTGGATTTAACATTTAGCCTTCCATAAATGAATAAACAAAGTTAAGCCACGTTAAACAGCAACCTCTCTATATAGGGCATGGAAGGAGAGCTAAATGATGCCAAATTTGAATACATTCCTGAGTTTGATTGTTTTGATTTTTTTTCTATTTCTGCTTAGGAAAAAGAGGAAGCAGGTTGAGCATGCCATTCCCTTGCCGAGTCAGAAGAAAGAACATGAGCTGCATAGGTACTACCACGGCAAGGTGCAGAGAAATGGACTAGGGGGGAATCCCCTCCACTTCCACATTGCAGCTACCATAAACCCTAACACAGGTAAGTTCTTAATACTTTGTTTTCATATAAAAAAAAAGTTAGTTAATCTATATTTCTTCTCCTACTTCTTCTCCTTCTTCTTCTCCTTCTTCTTCACTTTCTTTTTGTATTTTGCTTTTGCCCTTACCTGTTCTTTTTCTTTTTCTTCTTCTTTACTTCTTCTTCTTCTTCTTCTTCTTCTTCTTTTTCTTCTTCTTTTTCTTCTTCTTTACTTCTTCTTCTTTTTCTTCTTCTTCTTCTTCTTCTCCTTCTCCTTTTCCTCTTCATTTTCCTTCTCATCCTCCTCCTCCTCCTCCTCCTCCTCCTTCTTCTTCTTCTTCTTCCTCTTTTCCTCTTCATTTTCCTTCTCCTCCTCCTACTCTTATTCTTCTTCTTTCTCTCTTCCTTTTCTTCTTGCTTTTCCCTTTTTTTAAATAATTGTTTTCAGGATACAAGTATAATGTTGATAAAAATTGTTCTATTACAAATTAAAATGACATAATTTCACATTTCCTCGAGAAATATCTTTGTAGTAGAGCTACTTACTATGCTTTAAATAGGAACACTGTATATGTATTTTTGAAAATGTTATCTTGTGCTTGATCAAAAAAATGCCTATTAATTTCCTGCTAATAGAATAAAAATAGACAAGAAGAGTAATATTGCCATTTATAATCCATTGAGGCTAACTCTGTTACTAATTTCAGGCACGTTGTGATTAAGTGTGTAAGCAGATACTGTTACTAATTGAAGTGCTCTATTGAAGCGATGCTTCACATCCTGCAATTCATATTAAAGTATTTTAGAACTAGTTAGCAAGAGGATTAGAAGAGAGTATTGCTTGTTTTGTCACATGTTGAGGAATTCTGACTAATCCTACGATAGTCACTTGACTGAATATGATCTTCAAGAGCTATCAACTTTAGTTTGAATAATCATGTTTTTGAGATTTAGAAGGAAAGTTGAATAGTGCAAAATTAAATCAATTGTGTGAGAGAGAAAGGAAGAGAGAGAAACGGGTGGGAGGAGGGAGGGGGGGGGGGGGGTGAGGGATGGGAGGAGGGCGTAAAGCAAGAGAGAGGGCAGAGGAGAGGAGAGAGGAAAATGGGAGAGACAGAGAAAGAGACGGACTGACTGAGGTGGAAGAGGAATGGAGAAGCGTGTGAGAGTTTAATAGAAATTTTTGTAAAGCAGAGAAACTTGGAAGATGCCATATAGTTTAACAAATTGCTTACCTAACAAAAATATATCAGTAGAATTATTCAAATGAAAACAAAAATGTGAATATTTAACAAAAATAGGTTGACACATACCTTAACATTACATGTTATTCATTACTGTGATAAAAGCGATCTTTATTCTTCAATGTTCTCTATAATAGAAAGATACACAGTGTATGATAATCCTACAATAACTCCACGATGACCTTAGATTGGGATATATTTAAAATGATATCTTACATGTATTTATTACTCATTAAATGATATAACATTGAGGTGTGGAATTACACTCATCTATAAGAAACAAGTAATCTTCTTATAGTATCAGAGTCATTTTTTTTCTCAAAATAAATTATTCTCTGTTTTTGCACAAATAGAAAAAAACAAATGATATCTCACTTAAAAGAAATATGAGGTATTCTATTTGCCAGGAGGGTAATTGAAGAGCGGTAATGGGAGAAGAAAGGATTTGTGGAAGACTTCAGAGTTGGTCACCTGACACTTCAGAGTTGGTCACCTGACACTTTGACTTCCTGTGACACATGATTGGCAGCAATTTGAGAATGATAGGGCTCTGTGCTGCCAAATGTATTAATCTGCCGCCTCCTTGGAAATTCATATTACTGTAGCGATTTGTGTTGAAAAATAAGTGAGATAATAGATGTTTTCTTAATTTGGAAGGGAGAAGGGAGAAATGGAGAGTGGGATAGAGAAAGAGATGGGTATATGTAGGATAGTAGGATGAGAGAGAGAGAGGGGGTGGGGGGGGGGGGTGAAGAGTGACAGAGAGATAGAGATATAGATAATGATAGAGGTTTAGAGAGACAGAGATTGAGAGATGTAGAGAACGAAAGAAAGAAACATAAATATATGAATACTAGTAACAGGGATACAGAAAACACTGAGTGAAGGGGAAGGTTAAAGACTGAACTTACAGAAAGAATGACAGAGAGATAGAAAGAGAAATAGATGTAGGTTAAGAGTTAAGAGAAGAAATAAATCACAAGAATAGGACAGAGGAAACAAATGGAATGAAAGGAAGAAGAAAAGAAAGGGAAAAACAAAAGGGAGGAAAGGAAGAGGGCAAAGAGCTTGAATAGTGGAAAGAGAGATCAGAGAAAGAGGTACATATGTAGAGAAAGAGGTACATATGTTGAGAAAACATGAGAAGAGTTTGAAGAAATGTGTGAGGAGAGGCAGAAAACTAATAAAAAGAGAAGAAGGTGGAAATCAAAGGTAGGGTTTACACCAAAGTACATTTAAATGTAAGACACACATATGCTTTATCTCATTATTTTCCACTTATTTTGGCACTCTTTTTTGATGGAATGTGAGGGATCTACTTACAATGTAAGAGAACATAACCACAAACCCTGACGTTATAAGGGCACACTCTCTACTCATGCTTTGTTTTCAGAGAGGCTATAAATATTTTATAAATAGAAATAGATAGTACAGTAGGTTGATATAATTTAATGTATGCTTCACTGTATTGCCGCTTCCAGTAGAACATGTGTCAATGTCTCAAGGCAAATGTGTAATTGCTTTCAGGTTTAATTCAATTTTTCAAGATGCATGCATGTTTCAAATCTCTGTCTGAGAGCCTGGGATGCATGAATAATCTTGTTATATGACAATTTGGGTAACCTGTAAATGTCAAGGATTACTCGCCAGACACTTATCTTTGACTTTGTGTTGAAACCACCGCAGAGTCGTTGGCGATACGCTCGAAGGGGAACATCAACCATGGCAGATATAAATCAAAATTATGCAATTTATCTCTAATCTTTATGAATATGTCTGATATTTTATTTAGATGCATACAGTGGAAAACAGACATAACTTTCATGCACTACATGCTTATAGTTGAACATTTGTTTATCTCAGATTTCAGGGTTATGAATATTTTGCTACTATACTTTTCTGGGTAAAGCATAATTGTACGCTATCGTGTACATTTCATTCATTTGTTAATTCTGTTAATCCATTGATTTGTTGACCCCATTATGTGCACTGTGCGCTGATAATGGCTGCTGGAGCTAAAGCAAGGGTAATAATTTCTAAGCAATATAAATGGAATGCATATATATACATACATGTTTAGTGTCATGCCATGAATTGACTTAATTAATTCAACTCATATTTTCTAAGCATTTAGGAATCGAGAGGTCAAATAATTCTTTCTGTCTTCCAAAGACATTCCACTCCTGCCAGCCATCGGCACCATGACCAAGGGCAGCGCCCCCAACTTTGTGGTCAACTGGCTCAACAACAAGGAGCTCCAGTTCACCCTGGCGGCCGAGACCCTACTCCAGACGGGAAGGGAGTCTCGGAACAACCTCTCCAACACCACCCTAGCCCCCGAAGAGGGGGAGGATGGTGACACTTTTATCGATCAGGGGACGACCTCAGATGATGGTGGGTTTCATTTATTTTTATTTTTAATTCGACAAAAGCTGAATAATGCTCAATGCAATAAGGGAGTCAGCTTAGCCAAACCTAGCCATCATCATCATTTTTTTATTTATTAAAGCTTCACTGTACTACTTGTTGCTACTTGCTCCCTCTATATAGAAAACAATGCCTAAGTGGTGCCTGTTGGTCCCCCATCTTTGTCTTATGTTAATTGAGAGCTGAGTTAATGAGAAAGCCACCTGTCAGTTACCATGCTGGGTGGTCTAATCCCTCCTGGCCAAACTAGTACAGACAGGCTTTAAAGTCTGTATTGTCCCTCTTACAAGAACTTACTGATTTTCACGCCATGATAACACTCCCTTCCTCCACTTCTTCTTGTCTCAAGCATTCTCCTCAGAAAGACCAACCTTACTGATTTTTTTCCTCACCATATCTTTCCATGAAATCTGATTATCAATTCTGATTATAGGCTTTTTGTTTTCATTGTGATATGTCTCAAATAATTCCATCCATTTCCTAAACTGAATCTAGGAAGGAGGCATATAGGAGACGCAATCGTATTTGTCTTGTTAGACATGACATGTGAATTATGTATCCTGTCACAGGTTTAATAAAAGCTTTGTCATGAGATGGTGTTAAATTAATCATCTGTGATAATCCATTAGATCACTTTGAACTTTTGTAAATCGACCCATCAGCAACCTCTAATATAACTACAGCATGACTTTGGAGCGGTATTCGTGCCATGCAAACGATCCTTGGCAGTAGTTTGAATTCTACAAACCTGATATGCAGGGAATTAATGATGGATCGCTGACAAAGCTGGTGATTTATCTGCCAATATTTGAAGCTCTCCATTGTCAGCTGACATTTAGTTTAAAAGCTCTTTTGAAAAATGATTAAGACTGTAGATTAACACGTAATATTAAGAATCATCTGGGGTGTTGGGCAACTCTTTATCTGAAGGGATGTGTTGGCACCCTTCCAAATTCTTTTATTTATTTAGAAAGTAATGGCCATGTAGTTTGCAAAGAATATTAAATTTATCTGTTTTCTTTATTCACAAATGAAACTTTGCTCCCCTTACAAATTAAGCTCTTAATCATACATGTACATGTTGATCTTAAGTAAAAGAGGGATATTTCTATAATGTCTGAAGTGTTTAGATGGGCATTAACAAATTATACCAACTAAAGACGTTTATTTCTCTCAGGGAGTGTTAAAAAACATTCAATAGGACTTCAATTAATGAAAATTATATGTGCTATGATGATGAATCAATTATCACATTCATTAGTAAATGAATATTTCTTCTTCTTTTGATTTTAATTTACAGACGACATTCCAACAGTGAAAATACATGTTGAAAACTCCTCTCCAGGTATGTTTATCACTCTTGTATAAAACATGATTATGTTTTAATAGTGCTTCTTCCCTCTTTGCTTCCTGAGCCATCATTTGTGATAAAGAAAGAATTTGTCCTTTGAAATACATTAATCTTAATGTGCCACCATGTTTTTACAAAATTCATTTCAAGAGCCAATTGCTTTTGTCACTTTGTCTTGCCTGCATAGCAGAGCGAGACATATATACACTGTAGGCATCACTATTCAAGTTAGAAAATGGGTAAAATCTGACCCAGGTCAAAGGTCGAAAGGTCAATAGAGTTTCCATGAAAAACACTGTACATACAAATACTTTCTATAGCTTTGATGATAAGGTTAGAAACATCATATGTACCTCATGAGGATCAAACAATCTCAAGGGGACTTGGGTCACCAGGTCAACAGTCATTTCAGATGAGAAACATTTCACTTGAGGGATATTGCATATTGCATGAGAGTGGAGGCATAATTCTTATTTGCAGTTGAATTTTCTGGCTTCTTTTTATGTGCATTGGTTTCCTCACTTAGACAAGAGTAAAGTTTACGAAACATGTCGTATTAATAGCATTCTTAAGGAGCGTTCTCTCATTTTCCTGGGATAAATTCTGTGCAAAATTACCAGCACTGCTTCATCTCAGTCTATTCTTCAATCTATTGTTCTTTGTTACAGACCTAACCAAAGAAGCCAATACCGGCAGCCCTCGTATCCAGTTACCAACACGTCCGGATAGTTTGAACACCAGTGCATTCTCACCACCCAGCAGTACTCTTCCAAACACAGACGCAATGGACATCCAGGAGAAGCGGTCCATTGAGAAGAGGTTCCAGACACTGATCAAGGAATGGCACTGCAGTCCAGATATGCTTTACAGCATCCACCCTATTGATGGATCCTTTCTGCTTTGGTTGGTGGATTGGATGGATGAGCACATCCCTGGTGTCCATCGGCAACCCCAGGTCAGCTTCTCGTGCCGCATCCCACATTCCTTCCCTACGTTTGATGCCACCACCCTGTGCAACAACCTGGTGCTGTATCGGAGCAACCTGACCATGGACCCTCGAGCTAGCAAGCGATTGATGGACCCCTTATCCCCTGTGGATGGCTCTGGCCTGACCCCCAGCTACAGTTTTGCCAAGTACCTGAGCCAGGTGCCTTCTGGTGTGGATATCTTTGCCTTTACGCCAAAGGTGTCCATGCTTTCAAAGCACACCAATGGCTCATTGAATCAGTGGGAGATCAGTTTTCAGGAGGGGTCCAAGTTCCAGACTGTCCTGAATGTCAACCATGTTGCGCGCTCCTGCGGTCATCGCTTCAGCCTCAATCACCTCGCCTGCCATCCAATCTTGCCTCTCCTCCTGACCACTTCCCATCATAACATCCCCAAGGTTGAAGTGGACTTTGATGTGGCCACGAGCCGCAGCCGAAGGACTTCCATGATATCGCGGAGAGCCTCCATTGTGAAACGTGCCAGCATGGTGATCGAAGCAACAGGGCAGAACCCTGTCACACCCGGCGCGATAAACCTCTTTGGCAAAAACATTCTCTCAGAGAGTGAGCACAACCGTCTGATGACGCTCTACAACTCGTCCGTCGAAGGATCAACTCAGGATTTCAATGAAAAGGACGATATCATTCTCCCAGACGAGCTGATGGAGCAGGTCAATGCGGAGCTCAACTGGCCAGACATGAGCGCTCCGACAGGACTCTGCAGCGAGCTCATCCTGTGGAGGGTCTTCAATGTCGGTCCGCTCGGGAAAGGAGGTGGGGTGATGGAGCTGGCACGCATCAACTCTCCTTTTGTGTCTGCCTTCTCCCACATTGCTTGGATGCCCAGCCTCCTACCCAGCTCCTGCTTGGGACCCGTCTCCAACTCTCCCAGTGCATGCTTCATTGCATCCGATGGGTACAGTCTTCGGCTGTTCCAGGCAGTCATCGATGCTCGTTCTCTGCTCAATGAGATAACACCTAGCAGCAACCAGCTTGAGGTTAGTTTACCTAATTTAGGGCCCAGGATTACTGCACTCACTTCACATCCTCTGTCTCTATTGAGTTAGTACATCCTTGGGAAAATATTTGCATAACTTACAATGAAAGTCAACAACAAAATCATCTTGTGCTCTATCTTGTTTTTTGCATGAATCATACTAAAATATCTCTGAGGCATTCCATAAATATGTCACTTGAAACATGCTTGGATTATCCCTTTATACTTGAAGAGTTTATAGTGATAAGAGACTCACAAAAATGTACATGTACTTTAGCAGCACTTTACTTTATGTTTGATTTTACAAGAAGTACATCCAAAAATCTCTAACAATGTAACAACAGAGTATCTCAGTATGTTCAATTTACATGACATTGTAATACATTTAGGAATTTAATCCTATGATCTTTTTAAAGGCATCGTTTAACAATGTTAAATCTGAGATGCATGGCCCTAGGTGTTATCAGTGTCTTTGATATGATATAATATTGAAGCCCTAAAAAAATTGCGCTTCAAAATGATCATGAAGTGCCTCAAAAAGTTAAAAAATCTTTTAGTGACCGGTTTTACCATACTCATTTACCCCAATAAACTGTATTGTTATAAAAAACGTTAGAAAAACGCAAAGTTTGATTTCAATTTTCTAATCATAAATATCTTGATAATCAGACAGGCAATCGGCTTGTAAAAGTTGTGGGGTTCCTGACTGACTTAAAGGTTTATAATTATCATTGCAGCATGAGCTAAATAGATTTTGTTTCAGAATCTGAGGCAATGTTACAGAGTCACTTTAAAGGAGTCTTTCTTTTCTTTATCTTTTTTGTTCCATGCTGCATTTTCATGTGTTGCAGGGTTACCTGAGCAGTAGCTCTCCAGTCACCGCATTCCTGCTCCAGAATGCAGAGGAAAGCGACGAGGATGGCGATGATGACGGGAAGAAAGGTCCGAAGTGCCCCCAGGTCATCAGTCTCCAGTCCACCTCCAGACCAGGCTGTATCATCGAGCTGGACACACTCAACGATGCCAAACAGGTATAGTTCGCATCCAGCATTCAAGCATGTTTTTTTACAGGATTTCAAAATACTGTTACTTTCTGTCACTTTCCAGGTTTTTCCAGGATACACTCTGTAGAAACACATCATAATCAGATTATAACAGTAACGCTAAGGAATACCATACCTGTCTGCAGACGTTTGATTCTCCTGGTTATGCTTGCCTCATCAGTTCTGTACGTTTCCATACTTTAGTATTAGCTTTTAAGGTCACGTGACACAATGCATTATTGCACGCAGACATCCAGTTGGCAGTATCACTGGTAAATTCCATTAGCGGTGCAATAAGTGGTTTATTGTGCTTTTGTAGAAACGGACTGATTACATTTTGTTACATTCCATTCTATTATCGGGTCTATTCCTGGTAGACAATACCATAACTTTCTGGGTTTGTTGTAGAAACATGCTGACTGTATGGGAGGAAGACATGAGTTGTATATGCAGAACAGCTTGAAAAAAACTGAGAAGCAAATGATTTGGTGACGATGGTGCCTTTTCCTTGACAGCATGATTTATAAAGGCCAAATGATTAGATTCTAAACCAACAGACTTTGGTACATGTAAGCAAGAAAAAGCCTTCAATGGTTACAAATGAAGCTTTCATACCAGTGGTAGGTGCAATTTTTTTGTCCACATCAGATGGTATTTTGAAGCTGTAGTATACAGACCTTTATCAACCAACATACATGTATGGTGCAATTTTGCTAAATACCCAGTAAAGCTTTGCATATGATTTAGAAAAGAATACAGTATTAAAATATACAGAGTACTGTATGGAAGTAACTGAACTGTTCACAAGAATGACAGGCATTCTTCTGACCATTTCTTCTTCCCACAGAATTGGCAGAACGTGCAGCTGATGCATGTGTATCAGCAGCAGTTCATCTCGGGTCCTGACAGCAAGATCAGCCACTCCCGGTCCAGCCACCGACTGGGCGGCAGTGCCAACTCTTCCCCGCTCCACACAAGTCTCTTTGAGGAGCGCTTCTTCCTGGTGGTCGTAGAGAGGAAACTGACCGGTCAGCCCATGGTCCACATGTGGTACATTAGGCTGGAGAGGGACGTGTCCAAGGGTGGAGGTGAGTTTGTTGACCGAAGAGTCTGCTTTAATACCTTGAAATGAAATTGTTAGCCAAGGCAGCAGGATTAGAGGAATTTCTTCCACTTGCACATCATGTACACCTTTTCAGCACCTTGGTGGTAGACAGAGACAGTTTTATACAATTGTCTGCTACACATATTTATGAAAGGGACATGTCCGGGGTGGGGTGGGGGTGACAGTTTGTTTTGTTTCACTAAAATACACTAGAATAAAAGTAATAGCTAGTTGCAGTAGATGTCAAGGAATTGTTATACATGTACACCATGTACCATTCCCAGCACTGGGGTAGTGTTGGACTGCCATAAATGAACATTGTATCGTTCACAGCTGATGAATTACAATGTGTTTTTCATTTTTTAGTGCCTTTGAATGGAAGAGAGAGATGGTTTAATCCTCAATATACATGTACATCTACAAAAAAAATTGAAATTGTTAAAAATATTTTCAATTTATGACATTGGTTTATCCGTTTCTTTTTCTAGCGCCCTGTGATGGCTTAGAGTCTGATGAGGAATCTCAGTTGGATGACGATATTCCAGATGATTCTTCCAGTGATTTCTCAGACGGAGATGCATCGAATCAGTACGACTCTGAGAAGAGTACTACCCAAGTCTCCAGCAAGATCAAAACCTTCTCCTGGAAGGTGTGCAGTCAGAAGCTGGATCTTCCTTCCGGGGTGGAAGTCGTCAGTGCCACACCAGCCGCAGGTCATCTGAGTTCGTCCAGCATTTACCCAGCTTGCGTTGCGCCCTACCTCTTCGCAACGGCTTGTTCAGATGGGAAACTGCGCTTCTGGAAGTGTAATATGTCCTCAGGGGATGGTTCCCAGAGTAGCTTTGATCAGGGTGAGGAGTTGCCAGGGGAGATTGACCCATCCAAAGAAGATGATTACACAAGAGCTGAATACCATTGGGAGGAGTGGAAGCTGCTTGTTCAGCCTGAGACAGATAGTTCACTTGGTGTTGCAGGCGTGCCTGTTGCACTAAGTTCTGCATACAATGGACGCATTGCTTGCATTTCCAGGAAAAATCCACACCATGAACACCACAACGCTGACCTGATACCATTGAAGTTGGCTATCTATGAGTGCGAGTCTACAGGAGGATCGGAATGGATGATTGAAGAAGCCATTGACCTTGGGATGCTCAACCTGAAAGCTTGGATGCGTCAAGAAGACGACGAGGTCCCGGAATCGGAGGTGATCAACTACAAGACGATGAAACGTAGCTCTAAGGTGAATGACTTCCTCCACATCTCGGCATCACCAAACTCCAGTTGCGGCAGTCCGCCATCTCCAGAGAACCTGCCAGCTGTTCTGACGCAACGCAAGCGCAGCATCCTCAGGGCCAAGCAGTCACAGTATGATGATGCAGGACTCCCTGTACAGCTCTCTTGGGTCTCCAAAGAGGACGGCACCCATATTCTAACCGTAGGCATGGGATCCAAAGTAGTTGTCTTTGCACCAGTTTCAACAGAGTTTGTAGAAGCAGGAGCTAATGGCGTACCTGATGATATCATAACACAGCAAACGGGTCTTCAGCGAGTGGCAACCATGGGGGAAACCACAAGGTTAAGATGGCTGCCACTAAGAACAGTCAATCTAAGTTCAGTGGATGGGATTGCACCACATTCCAAGATGCTCTCCTGGGTCAGAGCAGGAATCCTTGTGGTTGGATTGCAGAATGAGATGCATGTCTATAGTCAGTGGAGAGAGGAGAACTGGAGATCCAGGAGACGAAAGTACAGGAGGCCAGTTCCAAGCACGACAGAGACGATTGTCTCTCAGAAGAGCACAAATTCCAACTTGTCTGTCAAAATCCAGACAATCCCCATGTCAAGGACGGACAGAGAGAAGTCTTACAATGACATGTCTGAGCTCCTCCGAGAGTCAACAATGATGTCTTCTAGCCAAGAGCAGGAGAATGATAATGATGATATCAAGCAAGATTTGGGTCTCTTTGAAATCTCCTACTCCACGTGTCCTGTTCTTCCACAGTACCATCCTAAACAACTAATGGGTTTGATGAGCAGTGGGAAGATTCGAAGAGTCAAGGCCATTCTTGTTCACCTGGTCAACTGCATTGCTGGTGAGGATGCAGTCAAGCAGTCCCTCCTGGCTGGGGTCTCTCAAGATAGAGACCAGGATGATGAGGAAGCAAAGTTTCGCCGCAACTTGCGAACCCTGTCGGTGGCACACAGTCCCGTTGAGTCCTCTGCTCTGGACGACAGTGGTCCCCAGCCAGACTACATCGAACTTGCATCAGTCCCACCTCTTCCGCTCTACCGTCTCACATCTGCAGACACACCTGTCACCGTCACAACCGCTCCAACGGTCGCCAAGACAACTCGCCCAACCAGCATTCTTGGTCTACCTGATGAAATCACCATGGTGGATACCCAGGACTACACCCAGCTCTTCTCGACCAGCCTGGAGGCATTCCCATCTTCTCTTGATGCAGAAGGCGAACTCAGATCGCCTCAAGATGGTGCTGCATCGTTGGCCAGTAAGCTCAAAGACCCTACCTACTTCACTGTAGGACAGGCACAGCTACTCACCAACTACCTGACTCATATGCACTTGCCAGGATTGTCCTCTCAGGATCAGATGCATCTACTAGCTCTTGCTGATACCATTGCTTCCACCAAGACAGAGATCACACCACACAGTGGAGGCAGTGCAGGTGAGTGAGACACAGCAAATTTTGTCAACATTAGAGGTCATCTATTAGCAAGTATGCTACTGATTTAAGGATCACACATGAATTAAAAGCAGAAAAGCATCACATACAGATGTTGATACACATGTATGTCAAATTTTTATTTTGAAAGTGAGATTTTCTGTTAGATTCCTTGTTGTTTTCTTCCATGGTCTTGCGAAAGTCTCTATATAAGGTGTTACTACAATGCAATTTCTGTACCAATAACTAAATACCTATTAGAAAATAATTTATAATCATTTTACCGAAAGCTCTTATTTTGCATCATTATTAGACCTGGGGGGTGTTTCACAAAGACTAAGATTGTCTTACATGTAAGTTGAACTTGAACTATGGCAGGCCATTCATGCCACTGGTTGCTCTCACCATTAGTCTCTCAATTATGATCTTTAGATAATATTTTTTTTCCTTCAATAATGAACTATTAAAATGGTATATTCTGTAGATCTGTGACCACAATTTGTACGTCCCTTGAGAAAACAATGCCAGGAGTGGTTAGAGGAACTAGTTGCATGAACGGCCTGCCACAGTTCAAGTCCAACTTAATTAAGTTGATCTTAATAGTCTTTGTGATACGATTGAGATCTCTCTTTTATCCAAGTGAAATTCATATGTGATGGGCTCTGTTTCTCCTTTTCAGGGACTGTGATTGCCAGGGAAGGAGCAGGCTATGCAACGGTTGATAACTCAGATTCATCTCATGCAGGTTAGTAGCAGGGACCTGTTTCACAAAACCTTTTTACAATGACAAATGACAAAAACCAGTGACAAATCTGCTGATAACCAATCGGAAGCAAGGATTTCAGTAGCTTATAACAAAATCTGTTATTTGTCACTGATGACAAGTTTTGTGAAACGCTCTCCAGGTATCTCTTCATATAATGAAGAGAAGAGCGGAGAGGTAAAAAAAAACATTGCATACAGACACATTTTGATGGAATTTAGTCAAACAAAAGCAGAGAAGAGGATGGGGGAAAGGGGAGGAAGTTGGAAGAGCAGGAAGAAGGATGAAGATGAATGAATATGGGAAGAAGAAATGGGGGAGAAATTAATTGACAAGAGTAGAGATAAGAGAAAGGAGAAGAATTGAGAGAAAGGAAATATATAACAAGGAGAAAAAGAGTCACAAAAATGTTCCGGGGAGAGTCAGACCACTGTAAAGCGTTGTTAAAAATGTGTGAAGATACACTGTATCTGGTGGAAAAAAAGTTGTGATGCTCAAGGAATAAAGTTGTCAAATTGGCACATGCAATGGCACATTCATTTCCAACTCGTCTCAACAATTAGGTAAATGACACATGATTCCAATTATTTATTTTCAAGGACTTCAGTATACATCTTTTTTTTTAAACCCATATCCTTTCATTCCTAAAAGTTTTATCTCAAGGACTCTGTAATGAGGATTATAATGCATAACATGTACCTATCGAGGTCACTGCCGTGTGTTGACCTGGTTGTGAACCTTAACCTCTGCTTTGAGCCATTCTACCTCAATTCATTGCTTGCTCTTTATCTGACCCTTTGTTACACTGTAGGTGAAACTCTGGATGAATGTGGTTTGAGATTCTTACTTGCCATGAGGTTCCACATCTGCCTCACCAAATCTCTTCCAAGACATCAACAGGTAAGTTCCAAGCACCCTGTCTCATCTACGTTGCTGTCCCAATGGATTGCAATCGGGCCATCCACAACAGAATTGCCAACTTTTCAACTCCAAAATGGAAAAATAATATATATCCCGACAGAAGCTATGTACATGTATGATGATTTGGGTCTGCAGTCAAAATGAAGAAAACAATTACATTTTAATTAAGATTTCACCATCAAAATCAAAATGCATTTTACAGATGGACACATATTAATGTATTTCTAATATTTGTAGGTACAACTCAAGCACCAGGGTATTGGGAGCTGCCACTTTGCTTGGGCGTTTCACTCCGAGGCCGAGGAGGAGCTCCTGTCGCTCATACCGGGTCTTCAGAAGGGAACACCAACCTGGGCGGAGCTTCGATCGGTGGGCGTCGGCTGGTGGGTCAGGAACAACACCACACTCAAGAGATGCATGGAGAAGGTATGATCACTCTCCTTCTGTCCCCTCCCCCACCCCTCTCTCTCTCTCTCTGCCTGTCTCTCACTCTTTGTCTCTCTCTCTCTTTTATGTAATTATTTGTTACTCTGTGAAAGTTGTATGTTTGTATCTCTGTTTATATTTTTTCTTTCTTCATTTTGTTAGATCTCTCTCTCTCTCTCTCTCTCTCTCTCTCTGCCTTTATCCCTACATAATCTATATATATTTATGTTTGTGTGATTATAATTCTTTCAATGTGTCATGAGTACATTGTATTTCTGCGATCTTTCTATCCCCCCCCCCCATATTCAAACTGCATTTCTGTCGTACCCATCCATGCTGTTTTCACCATTTTGTACTCTCTTTCTACTTGCCTTTTGTTTGTTTGTCTACACGTATGTTTACTCTCATTCTCTCTCGCTACATCTGCCTAGCATGCCCATGTTACCTTTCATTTACCACTCTGTATCATGTTTCTCTGGCTTTCTTTTTGTCCATTACCCGTACCTGTACAAGTACGTATACAGTAGAACCTGCCTAATAACAACCACCTGTATAGAAAGACCACCTGTCTATGAAGACTAAATATTTTGTTTCCTTTGAATAGGTTTATTCATTGAAAGCTGTATCAAAGGAACTTGTACTTAGAGAGCACCTGCCTATAAATACCACTGTTCATGTTTCCCTTGAGCGGTCTTTAAGTACAGGTTCCACTGTATTTAATAATAATTTGTTGTTGTCTATCTTTGACAGGTTGCCAAGTCTCAGTTCCAGGCTCAGAAGAACCCGTTGGATTCAGCCCTCTTCTACCTGGCCATGAAGAAGAAGAATGTAGTTTGGGGTTTGTTCAGGTGAGAACAGAGCGTCTGGATCAAAGTACACTTTCAGTAGTTTAAAGTGACTCAGTATCATTGCCTCAGATTCTGAAACAAAATCCTGGATTTAGCTCATGCTGCAATCAGATATATAAACCTTTAGGTCAGTCAGGAATCCCATGACTTTTACAAGCCAATCGCCTGTCTGATTATCAAGATATTTATGATTGGAAATCAAAATCAAATTATGTGTTTTCCTAAAGGTTTTTATAACACTAAAGTCTATTGGGGAAAAATGAGTACCGGTATGGTAAAACCGGTCACTCAAAGATTTTTACTTTTTTTAAGGCACATCATGATTATTTTGAAGCGCAATTTTGTTAGGGCTTCAATATTACACCATATCACAGACACTAATAAAACTTAGGGCCATGCATCTCAGATTTAACATTGTTAAACGATGCCTTTAATGCATTGCATTCTCTGAATGAAAAGAAGTTGATGTTCTATGTCTAAAGGCATTTTGATTTATAAAACAGATTTGTAACAGATTAACTAAGGAATGTTTTCTTTTTTTCTTTCTTTAGGTCCATCTCAGACCAACGCATGACGCAGTTTTTCCGTAACGACTTCAACACCGATCGCTGGCGCAAGGCTGCTCTGAAGAATGCCTTCGCCCTGCTGGGCAGGCAGCGCTTTGAGCATGCAGCAGCCTTCTTCCTCCTGGCGGGGTCCCTCGAGGATGCCGTAGAGGTCTGCATGAACAACCTAGGGGATGTCCAGCTGGCCATGGTGGTGGCCAGGCTGTACGAGGATGAAGAGATGCCAGCCAAACAGAAGGAGATACTCAAATACAAGGTAAAGTAGTTGCTAATGACTAGGAGTTTCTTCATCTCCTCTACCTTGTCCTCCTCCTTCTTCTTCTTCTTCTTCTTCTCTTACTCCTCCTCCAACTTTTCCACCTCCTCCTCCTCCTCCTCCTCTCCCTCCTTTTTCTACTTCATTTCGATTTCGTTAATTTAATACAGCTACTTCACTGATGAATATCTAAGATTTTTATTCTGTTTGTTGACTGAATCATTTCTTAATCACCTTCACATGCATGCAAAAAAGGCGTAAATTGAACTTAATCTCTTCCTGGTATGACTGATTACATAATGTTATTCATTAATTTAAATTCATTCCCTGAAAAGATATTTTAAAATTACATGTAATTACACTGACATGTGATGTTTCATTACAGATTCTTGCTCAAGATGAGAAGGGTGAGAAGTTGCTGGAAACTCAGCCTCATTCTGATCCTTTCCTGAGGAGTATAGCCTTCTGGATGCTCAAAGACTACCCTGCCTCTCTAAAGACCCTGCTACAGTCCTCCAGCCAGGAGAGCAATGGTCCCAAGAACAATCTACCCAGAGGACAGGCCACAGGCGATCATGAAGATCAGAAAGGAGAGAGGGCAAATCCAGATGTCTTCAACTTCTACAACTACCTGCGGACACATCCTCTCCTGTTGCGCCGACAGCTCGCGGATGCCAGCAAGGGCAGCCAAGGAGCGGCCTTGATGATCTCTGGGGCAGGCGTAGGTGGCTTTGGAAAGACATCTGTTGGAGGAGACCAACTGGTCAAGAACGAGATCACTCCAGAGGAGAGGAGGTTGTTCTTCACTACAGCGCATGCCCACCTTTCTGCAGGGTGCCCGCTATTAGCTTTGGATGTCTTAGCAAAGATCCCTAAAGTGAGGACTAAAACAAAAGAAGAGGATAACAAGATGGTTGAGAGCAAGAGTGCCGATGACCTTTCAAGTAGCAACATGATCTCAACAGGAACCATTGATACAACAGGGTTCTCAAGTGCCAGCTACACGGGCTCATCATCAAAGGACAGTGGGATGAGTATGGACTGGGGGGCACCTGTCAGCAGTCAGTTGACCAATGGACACAAGAGTGATTCAGGGTTAGAAATGGACTGGGGTGCACCAGTAGGGGGTAGGTTAGAAGAGGAAGATCTCTCTCTGGATTGGGGTGGTGATGATGATAATGATGATAGTGATGGGGACGATAAGGAGGATGGTAAAAAACTGGAGCAGAAGAAATCAAGTTCCTCGGACGATAGTAATAATGGCACCCTGGTGAATGGTCTTGGTGATAGTACTAGTGAGAAGAATGATGGTTCAGTGGTTAGTGATGACAGTCAAGGTAGTATAGACATCATAGCTCAGCAGCTCAAGTTCACCTGCTGTCTGAAGATTATGATGGAAGAGCTGCGGACACTGGCCACTGGCTTTGAGGTAGACGGTGGTCAGCTTCGCTACCAGCTCTACATCTGGTTAGAGCAACAGGTAGAGACTCTCCAGCAGCTTTGTAACTACGGCAGCCCTGTTACGGCCAAGAACACTGCCGAAGACGATGAGATGGATGAGCAGGACGGGGCTGAGACCAACGGTGGTCAGGGAACGCTTTACGAGCAGCTGCAGGCGAAGCGATTAGATCTGGAGGAGAAGAGACAGAGGGCCGTCAGACGGAAGCGATGGCTGCGTGACAACCACCACCTTCTGCGGACGCTCGTCAGCTACACCATGCTGTATGGAGCCAACGGAGGTGGGCTGGCATCCGTTGCAATGGAGCTAGTCCTCCTGGTCCAGGAGCTCCAGCAGGAGCGCATCGTCCAGCAGCTGTCATCTCCCCTGCCCATCCCAACCACACTACCCTTGATGTCTGCAAGCATCGCCAACTGCAAGACGGTGGTGACCGACCCCATCCTTTACCTCAGACTTCACATCCACAGCGTCCTTCGAACCGTCTTGGATTTCAGTGCTCCACCCTCCCCTAACCATCACTCCCCCATCATATCGATCGTCCATGCACTCAGTGCGGCACTCTCTGCCTGCATCTACCAGAGCCTGTGTGATAGTGATTCTTTCAGTGCATCCATTGGAAAGTCAAAGGTCATAGGTAAGAAGAATCATCACACTGTCACATGTCACAATGTACTCTTTAAGCACAAATTGTATGTACTTTGTACATGGACAACATCCAATTCTGTTAGAACTTACATAATACTAGTTATACTCAAATTTGTTATGACATTGTCATGAATTTGTCCCAAAATTTATCAGCAACAAGATACCTTACACAAAATTCTTGCAGCGTCTATATTTGCAATTAAAAAAAAGGTATATTTAACACACTTACTAACATATTATTTTGGATTACACTCATAAGCTAAATAATCATTGTCTATTAAACACAGCAGTATATATCCTGGTGTTTTGTGTATTTTACTTTAAACATCACTATTTTCTGTTCAGATCCAGATGTGCATTAAGTCTGTATTAAAGCACAGTGTACATGTACAAATTGTAATTATATAATACCAACAATAATAATAATAACAAATGAGGTGCGATAGCTCAGTCGGTAGAGCAGTGGTCTCGTAATCCGGTGACCCGGGTTCGAAACCAAGGCGATGCGCTAGTGCCCTTTGGTAAGGCATAATCCTCATTACCAGGTCCCTCAGAGAGGACCTAAAGCCGTCTGCCATCTGGTTGCTTACTTACAAGCATTTATGCTTTCTTAGCAGTCAGGTATTAATAACCACCACCATTCAATTATAATTGTAATTTATATTGCGCTCTTACACATGCTAAACGGTTTCACAGCGCTTCACAGAGTTCAAACAAATTACCATACAGTCAAGTAGTATTAAAAAGTTAACAATAATCAGGAGATTTTTGAGAGCTTTCTTATTTTTGTATTGAAACAGGAATGGATGCCTACACCCCTGGTGGTAGAAGTCATATGATGTACAGGGTTGGTCACCTGGTGAGCGTGGGTAGGAAGCGTAGCAGACATCAGAGTCAGGAACAGAACAATCTCAGTATCACATCATCTCCAGGAAAATGGCCAGGTTAGTAACGGCCTGTACATACTGTTAATATTGAAAGAATTTGGTTTAAAGCCCCACTGCACTACTTATAGCTACTTGTGCCCTTTATCCAGCCAACAATGCCTAAGCGGTACCCGTTGATCCCCCATGATGCCCTTTTTGTTATGTTAATTGAGAGTTGATTTGATGAGAAACCACCTGTCAGTGCCAAACTAGTGCAGAGTGGCTACAATACCAGGCACAAGGTGCGATGGCTCGGTGGTAGAGCAGAAGTCTTGTCCAGTTTCGTAACCAAAGGGATGTGCTAGTGCCCTTTGTGGTAAGGCGTTAATCCTCATTACCAGGTCCCTTGGAGAGGACTTAAAGCTTCCGGTCCCTGGTTACTTACTTACAAACATACACTTGCTTTCTCAGCAGTCAAGTCAAACAAACCAACCAACCAACCTACCAAAAATTCATGTACATGAACATAGCATATCACCAGAAAGTCTGGTAATTATTTTACAGATACATGTACATGTATTTGAACTGTATTTCCAGAAAAAACAAAAAACAAATTGAAAGTCAATATTTAACTATTTTTCACATACCGGTACATGTAGTAGATAAGAATCTTACATGTACTATCCGGTGTTTTGGACAAGCAAGATGTTCTTCAAATTAAGAAAACCTGTTAAAAATTGCCTACCGGTATTTGGTAAAGCATCAACATGGATGTGCACATCCATTTTCATGTACATTTATGCTTTGCTTCATGAAGATGTACATGTATAAAACATTCCAAGCAGAATTACTTTGCAGATACCATTCATTTGAAATTTTGGAACATTTTACAATTCCCTGTACATGAAATTGTGCTATGTACGTCTATTCCCCTCACTCACTCAGGTGTAGCAACATACCAAGCCCTCCTTGCCAGCGAGAAGGACAATGACATCCCCAGTCCAAACATCCAGCTCTGCGAGGGTCTCGTTGCGGTCTACATGAGCCTCCTCCTCCACGCCCTCTCCAACAACAACGCCAATGACCTCTTCAGGCTCGTCGGCCACGACCTCAACAGCAAGACTTGGGCTTCCGTGTTTGGGGGCGGCGCCAAAGTGGTTGCCCCGAACAAACTCCTAGGTAAGCATTCTATAAAAATAAAAAAAATCCCACATCTCAGCTCATGTGTGGTAATTTTTGGTAGCCTGGATTCTTCACTTTTTTTTCTCTGTCCACCTTTTTTCTGTCACTCATTTTCTCTCTTTTTCACTTTCTCATTCTCGATCTCTCTCTCTCTGTGCATGTACTTGTTTCTGTAAAAAACAGTTGCAAACTACACAACTTGTACTATTTACATTTACTTTTTGTGAGAGATGAATGTACCATTTTAATCTCTTGTGGAAGGATGGATAACAATATTGATGAATTATTCAATGCCACATTTGCTCTGGTGACATTTGCTCGAGGCTTATTTCATGAAAGATATACTTTTAGGGTTGCAATAGAGTTTCACTTTAGGATTAGGGTTGGGTACAGTTTTAGTTCCAGAGTTGACATTAAGATTTCTGTCAGTGTAGGAAATTGACAACAGAACAACCATTTAAGGGCTATCAAAGTTGAAACACTAATGTTACGAAAGATAAGTTATGCATAAGTGATAGTGACTATTTGTACACATACATTCTTGAAAAAATACAGTCCAACCTGCTTTAGTGACCAGCTGTATAGAAAGACCACATTTTTTGTTTCCCTTGAAACGTGTACTTAAAGAACCTGTACGGTACTCAGAGACCACCTGCCTATAAAGACCACTTTTCTGGTCTCCCTTGGGTGGTCTTTATAGAGAGGTTTCTCTGTACATGCATTTCATGACATGTTCTGGTCTGGTTTGCCTGCAATTTCAGCATCATCATACAGCTCATCGAGTGGTGACGAGGCACTAGCCAAGCAGAGGGATCGACTAGCCCTGAGACTTATGGGCAAGGCAAGGACAGGAGGTAAATCTGCCGCAGCTACCGATGACAAGCCGGTCCTGAGAGAGGTCTTTGTTCCCCCTGAAACCAGTCTGAGGGATTACTTCCTAGTTAAGGTGAGAGTTGGTCTAGTAGCTAGAGAAGAATGTTGTCATTACCACCTTATTTTTCTTCTTCATTTTGTTTTTCTTTCCTTCTTTATCCTCTCCTTTTCCATCTAATTCCCTTTTTTTCTCATTCTTCTTCTTCTTCTTCTTCTTCTTCTTTTTCTCCTCCTCCTCCTCCTCCTCCTCCTCCTCCTTTCTTTATCCTCTCCTTTTCTTTCTAATTCTCCTCATGTTCCTCATTCTTCTTCTTCTTCTCCTTCTCCATCTCCTCCTCTTCCTTCTCCTCCTTCTCATCCTTCTGTTTCTTCTTCTATTTCTTCTAATTCTCTTCTCCTTATGGAACTGCAATCGCAACAATTTTTATTTGGTAAACATGTGCGGAAACAACTACATGCATGCTACCAAACAAGGAATTTGAAGTCCAACCACAATTTAATTGTTGTTTCTATTCTCTTAATATCATATTGTATCAGTTAGACAAATATTGCTTTGTCAAATGTTTTTGTTGTATATTATCGGGTTGTATAATAACTATAAACAAAACAAACAAATAACCTTGATATATATCAAATCATGTATACGGCTTTTAACATTGTTTGTTATTTCTTGTATTTGTAATCATTTGTTGTGTACAGGGCCTCTCAGAAAAACAGTATTAATACTGAGAGATTTACCCTGTTTAAATAAAATGAATAAATAAATAAATAAATAAATAAAATATCTCCCCATGTTTCTTCTCAGCCTTACATTCCACCCAGCCAGACTGGAACCGATTATGACTCCAACGCCAGCGACAGCTCCGACGACGAGGACGATGACCTCGACGACTACATGGATGATGATTACGATGACACCGGTCCGTTCTCATCGTCTCGCTCATCCCGAAGGAAACGGAACGTACCCTTGCCGGGGGAAACGGAACATTCTGATGCTAACTCCTACAGCTGGTGCCTGATGCGCTGTGCCGTGATCAAGCTGGTCATTAGTAAAGTACAGACCTTCCTTCCTATAGCCGGTATTGAATTAGCAGGTGAGTGTTACTTGTATTAATTCAGGTTCTGTTGTCCTATCAGTACCACAAGTAGAAATTGGTTATGACACTTTGATGAGCCACTTTATTATTATTGTTATTATTATTATTAAGTATTTGGCATCAACTGTGCCTGGGAGGCGAAAAGCAAACTGAATCACTGTAACCCTTGGGTCTCTCCTCCCAGTATAACTGATTGGGGGTGTGCAAGTGGACCACTACACCAGGGTTCCCCATACTCTTGTACAAATAATGCAGCGAGTTCTTAACGTACAAAGGTGGTGACTCTCCTCTACACAGGGCCTCCATTTGACGTCCTATCTGAGGAGACAATCCATATTGGTTACTAGAATATTTGAACACATTCAAATAAAAACTAATAAGTTATTTTGCATCGTGCCATGATGGTGATACAAAATCTGTGTTGAATATAGGGAGACCATGTTATAGTAGAGAAATGTCAGCTCTTGAGAAAATAGAACTGTATATTAGCATTTTGTAACAAGATAATTAGAACTTCATGTAGTATTGTTTATTTCATCTGGTCTTTAATCCATGTAATGGCAAAAGTCCACTTAAATTCTGATTCCATAACGGGAGCTCACAATGGTTCAGTAATAACCTTAGCTACACAATTACATGTAAATCATTCAAAAATGTTATACACACTGTATACTCTGTTATTAACAACCCAGTTACATGTACATGTATATACATGTATGCACACATGACATGAACTGAGGGGAAAGAGCCTTAATCTCGTTTACATAACATTGCCCAATAGTATTCTTCAATTGTAATATACAACAATTCCTTTTACATTATATTACCAACTAGTATTTTTAAAGTTGTAATATACGATTTTTATTTCTGTCCACACCCTCTGTCTTCAGAGCTTCCTGTAGCGACGGCCATCTTGCATTCTATTCTCAAGCTCTTGGAGCAATGGCAGCAGGCGTGCGTCCGCAAGCTGGACTTGTTTGCCCGACCGCCTCCCGATTTCCTCTCGGAGACCAGCGGTAGCAGCATGACCGGCCTCAGTGGACCGGCCATCCTCAGATACAAGGGACTCCTGGATCCTGCCAACACCCCTTTCAAGTGAGTGAGGTTAGGGTGTATGGTGCATGCTCTGGCAATTTTTTTCTCTGTCACATATAATAGTGGTGGGTTCTTGTAATGCCACTCATGTCTCTCACATGCGACACTCCTGGTGCTCCGGATTATTACCCTGGCTGTAGCAAGGTTGCCATTAAGGCGCTCTAGCATTTCAAGGAATTAATTCCTGCCAGGTACTCATTAACATCACCTGGGTCGAGTGAGGCAATTGTAGATCAATGTCTTGCCAAAGGAAATTAGTGCCGACTTTTAACAAATGTTAGTTCTCAATACTGATATCTGGGACACAGGTGCCTGAGACACTAGCTTCCTGTCTATTATCCTCCTCATTGCTGGCTTTGGCTTTGCGTATGATTGTTTTGCTGAGTTTTTCCTTCTAATTCTTCATCAGGGTCTAAACATGGTTACAATTTTGGACCTTGTGCAGATTAGCCTTGTGTTCAACAAGTTGTCTAAGAAAGTATACTACAGTAAAACCTGTCTATAAAGACCACTCAAGGGAGACAAGAAAAGTAGTCTTCATAGGCAGCTGGTCTTTATGTACAAGTTTCTTTTAGTACATGTTTCAATAAGAAACCATTTTCAAGGTAAACAATCAGTGTTGTCTTTTAGACAGGTGGTCTTTCTATACAGGTGGTTGTTACAGCAGATTTGACTGTACTACTATTACTACTACTTCTTCTACTGCTACAATTAATTGTGTGCTAAGGAAGAAAGGTTACATATTCTAGGATGATTAAACATTTTCAAGAATGATCAATATCTAAGATGTACATGGGAAATTTCACCATGTACCCTTCCCAGCAAATGGGCTGATTGGTATGCCAAAAATAGAGCACTGCATGCATTAGGATCGGGAAAACCTGCTTACAATAAAGAGAATGGCCTTACAGCCATTTTTGTACACTTAATATTCTTAATTCTCTTTGTATTCTTAATTTCAACACAGGACCAAAGGATTATACCTCACCCTAATCCTAACCCTAGATCTGATCTAAATCCAATGTCTAATCCTGTACCAGTGTCTATGACAAAGTAAATCATGGACTAATTTCTCACTGGAGCGAATGTCGAATTAGAACTCAACCTTCTCTTTAATCTTTCAAAATATTTTTGTTCTTCTTGTAGGAATGACTCCAAGGCAACTCTTCCAGCGAAGAGGCTCTGGAACTTCCTGGTGAGGCAAGAGGTAGTCCAGGATATCTTCATCCAGTACATCTTCAAGAAGGGCAGTGTCATGGAGGATATGGTAGGAACCAGTGTATTATATTCCATCTTCCCTGGGGTTTTTTCTTCATAAAGCTGTTCGTAAAGTTACGGATGACTTTACGAACGACTTGTATATGAAGTGCAGGATATGATGCCCAAAGTTTTTTCTGATATTTTCAATAACCTCAATTAAATTATGACAAAAAATATACTTTGCATTAAAAATGTTTGTTACAATACGAATGTTAATCTACATGTACATCTGCACAGTTCATTTCAGCTTCCTGGTTCAACTTTAGTTGATGCAGTTAAACATGATTGAGCATCCTATCTGGCACTTCATATACAAGTCATTCGTAAAGTCATGCGTAACTTTACGAACAGCTTTATGAAACACCCCCCCCCCCCTCCTTGCAAATTAACAGTCTACCATCTCTTATGATAAAAATTGCAAACTCATTTTCCCCTATACTTCAATGTGCTCTAAAAAGAACTTAATGAGCTAAAGCTTGGATAGGAATTTCCAAAATATTTTCTTTTTAAATGGCAAAGGGAATTCATATCAAAATATGATCTGTGCTTTACAAGAATGGAATAATGTTTATCACTATTTCTTTGTCTCATGTCCAACATGTATCTGTTCTCTTTAATCCCTTCCATCCCATCTCCACTCACCAGACTGACTCTATCTCCATGAGAAGCCCTAGCAAAAGCACCGGCTCTCTCCCTCAAGCAGCTTCACAGGCAAGACTCGTCCACAAAGAACAGGAGAAGATTTCAGCTTTTTGCTTCAACCAGGTAACCAAACACTCCCTTATAAAGGACCAAGGGGTGTGTTCTTGCGCCCTTTAAATCATTCATCAATATGTTCTTGCTGTAGAGCAGTACAAGCTTTGTTCCCCAAGTTGGTAGAGTCGTAAGACTTAGGGTTGTGTTCTTGCACCCCTAACCATTTATAGTCAATATGATCTTGCTGTAAACCAGTACAAGCTTAATGTTCCCCAAGTTGGTAGAGTTTGTAGACCAAGGGATGTGTCCTTGCACCCCTTACCTTTCCTCAATACAATTTTGCTGTAGAACAGTACAAGCTAAATGTTCCCCAAGTTGGTAGAGTTGGTAGACCAAGGAATGTGTCCTTGCACCCCTTAACCATTCATCAATATGATCTTGCTGTAGATCAGTGCAAGCTTTTTTCCCCAAGTTGGTAGATTATTGGTCGGGTTATCAACCTGTGCATGTATCTTTAGCCCTGAGTGTAAATGGTTTGTTGATGTGAGACCTATCTGTAAATCCCTAGTAACTCACTTTTTTATGATACAGATATTTTTGTAGGTCCCCTGGTATCAGCTATATGTGTCGAGTTCTGTTTTAAAGATTTGTCTTCCATTACATTTTTTTAAAACTTAGAATGAAATAGAATTTGAACAATAAACAGATCTTATAGGGTCATTTGAAATAAATATTTACAGACTGAGTAAATCTCAACTAAATTGCAAGAGAGATTAAAGGACATATTAAGAGCTTGGGTCCTAGAAATTATGTACCAATGGAGCATTAAGAAGAGAATATGGGGTCAAACATGACTTAGTTATGAGGCAGTGGCAGCATGCCTTACACTCAGCTGGAATAATTTTGAATTATAGGATGCATGAAATTTTGCTTGTATGCTGTGTGCTGCTGCTTTGCAGAGCAAAATGCAAGTGCTTTGAAGTGCATGTTGGGTGAATGCTTGTTGCAAAGAGCATGCAGAAAATGCCAATGCAAAGAATTTAAGCATTCTAAATATTGGTATATCAGGTTGATCAGGTAGGCATTATATGCCCTAAAAAAGTATTCTACCCTTTGGGTGGGTGATATCTTCCAGTTTCTATTATCAAGGAGGGACCTTATAATCATCAATCATACTGTATTGGGAGGGGAAGAATGTTTTTATTTATGCATCTGTCATTGAATTAATGGCCTTTCAGATAAAATTGATCACTTTTATTTATTTATTTTTTTTTTTTTTTTTTATTCATTTTTATTTTTTTTCATTTTTTTTTAATTCCATTTTTTTTTAATTATTATTATTATTATTTTTTTTTTTTTTTTTTTGGGGGGGGTAAAATAGGCATTAATACCTTCTACTGTAGGTCCCTTTCTTTACCATATTTCCTGTTTTGAGCCAGAAGGGCATTAACTATGTATAAAATTATATACCGTATTTGCCGGCGTAAAGGCCGCACCGCCGTATAGGCCGCACCCCCGATTTTTTTTTGGTTGTTGTTGTTTTGTTGCCGAAAACCCACGCGGGGAAGGACCTTCATTTAACATCGAGGTGCAGTTAAAGGCGCTGATTTGTGCTTGTAAACTTGTCACAAAATAATAGTAACAATGTCGTTTTTAGAAGAATGTGTAAGATCATTAATGTGAATTAGAAACAAAAGAGTACTAGGTCCTAGGATAGTACCTTGTGGAACACCATTTGTTATATAAAAAAAATTGAGGAATTATTATAAACTACATATTGAGATCTATTAGAAAGATTACTTTCAAACCAAGATGACAGACAAATTTTAGTGTTGTTGTAGTTTCCGAGTGGTGAGTCAACACTGATTACTGAGCTGGGAGACATTGCCAGGCATAGCGCCATAAATCAAAACTAAAAAAAAAAAAAAAAAAAAAAAAAAATCTTTTTTTTACTCTTTCGCCGCATAGGCCGCACCCCGACTTTTTGATATTTTTTCTTCCAAAAATACTGCGGCCTATACGCCGGCAAATACGGTAAGTAAATACCCTTCTGGCTCAAAAACATGGAAGTGACTGTAATTCAATGGTTCTTTCGACCGGATCAGTCACTGAAAAAAACACCAAAACATGTGTGGTGTCCCTACATGCATATAATGTACTTTTTTGCCTACCTTTTAGATCATGCTTAAGTGTCCATGTAAATGTAAAAAGATCAGAGCATGTCTAAATAACTCAAAGTCTTCCCAACCCAATGTTCACGTATGAACCCGATGATTGTGATATACATGTATTCCCCTCTCGTGCCATGCCGTGCAATGACAGGAACTGCTTTCTTCTCAAAGACACAGTCCTGTAAGTTACCCCTGGCTTCTAAGGAATTGTAACCTAATCAAAACGAGCAGTCAGAATGGAAATATATTCAACCATTTATGAGTACAAACTGTGTCCTGTGAAGTTTCAGCTTGCCCAAAATATATTAGAAAAAATCATTCATCTTTATGGAAAGGAAAAGAAAGAAAATTTAAAGAATTTCATAGAATCTGTACTAAATTCTGAGATTATTGAATAGTTATGTGTACACCCCTTCAAACTTGTAAATTTTACAATAAACTAAGAGGCATAAAATATTTTCATTTGATTTTCATTTGTAAGTCGAAGATGATTTTAAATCTTTGGCAATGATTTCTGCAAATGAGCATATCCTGAAACCGAATACTCATTTGCAATCAACAGGCTCTTCTGATTTTGTATGAGGTTACAATTCTGATGAGTTTGTGATGATATTAGACAAGATTTACTCAGATTATCCTCATTTACATGTATTTGATTTTTATATCCTGGAAAGCTAATCATTTATATTTCTTGATATTGCAGCTTTCATTTCATGATTTGCAATTTTAGTTCATCACTTTAGCTTGCTGTTGCAGTTGTTTGATTTCACTTTGAATTCATTTTCTCCCTATATTTACAGAGCAGGTTTATATCCTGGATTTAATCTAGTTTAAAACTAGTTTAAAACAAAGTAAATTTGTCCAGTATCTTATTAAAGTTCAATACAGTGCCTACTTTTATGCTATAGCAATTTCAACAGTTTTGAAAGAGTAATTGTATTTACTCATGCAGATATAGAATGTTTGCAAGGTGCAGATTTTTTCCTGGCTATGTGAAACACATCAATTTGTTTCTTAGAATAATTCTTGCTAATTTATATTTATTGTGTTTATCACTTGTTGCACTATATACAGTAGTAGGTTAATAGTGAGATGTACAGGGAATAATTTTCCTCAAATTTTTTGATTAGCAATTTCAGCCGATGGATAAATATTTCAAATGAAATTCTGTACGTTTCTATGGAAGAAAACTGCTACACAAAAGATTTTTTGTATAGCAGTCATGCAAAAATGCATAGCAAATTGCGATGCGATACCAGGAAAATTATTCCCTGGATGTACAATCTATATGATTTTTGTTTTCCTTTTATATACAGTGTACAGGTATATATACCTCCAGGTTTAAACCTTCTTTTAAATAAAAGCATGTTGTTTTCCATTTCCAAGTATATATTTCATACTTTATAATTGCAGTGAAGCCAACAAAATAGCCATAACAATAATGTGTGATACACATACATGTAATATGTGTAATAGAGAATGCCTGAAATCATATAATTATTTCTGAATTTTATTCTTTCCCTCTTATTGAAAGATGTTTCTTTTGTCAATATATGCTGCACAGCTTCTTATATGAGTTTGACAGTAAACCGTTTCTGTCTTGTACTTGTACATTTTGAGAGACAAGTTTTGTGCAGTGTATGTACATGTGATAAATGTAGGAGGAATGAAAAGGGGCTCACTCAACAGAATGACTCGTTTGCCCTGGGCCAAGTTTCCATCAGCAGAAACACTTCAATTTTTCTTTCCAGCATACATTTGCCTTGCAATTTAATGCGAAACCTTTATGTATTTTGTGTATGTCCATGTACTTGTGCTTTTTGTTGTTTGTGTTTTGGAAGGCACAGGTTATATCTTTAAGTTTTCTTCTTCTTTTTTTTTTTGGGGGGGGGCAATAATAACAAATTTACTTCAGCTGTTTACCATTCCGATGTACATACAGGGCGTATCATAATAAAGGATATTGAAGTTTAATGACGATTTATATGATCACTACTGATTTCATAATCAAGCATTTTATGTCTGTTGTAAAGGACAGAATGTCCTCTTGTTAATGACACCCCGATCATACTACTACTGTCACAGTTGACTGAATAAAAAAGCATTGCTGTCCACCATGTGAAAGGTGCACTGTGCCAAGTTTGATAACATTTCCTTCTTAGAAGAGGTTTACGGTACACCATGTGTAGAGTCCTCGAGGGACTGAGGAAAGTAGATAGAAAATAGAAGTGAGATGGAAAGGCGAGAAAGTGGAGGTTGGAAGGAAGAGTATCTTTCGGAAGTGAGTTTAGTCCTGAAAAGGACTGTAAACCAGAAAGTTTGGGCAGGATGAGAGGTTTGAGTAAAAGACTGGATTGAGTTGGAGAGTTGAGTAGGCGAGTAGAGTTGCAGAGCAGGAGCAGGAGAGTAGACTCGACGTTTCGGACAGGTTGCACAGACGGACAGTCAACCTGTCCGAAACGTCGAGTCTACTCTCCTGCTCCTGCTCTGCAACTCTACTCGCCTACTCAACTCTCCAACTCAATCCAGTCTTTTACTCAAACCTCTCATCCTGCCCAAACTTTCTGGTTTACAGTCCTTTTCAGGACTAAACTCACTTCCGAAAGATACTCTTCCTTCCAACCTCCACTTTCTCGCCTTTCCATCTCACTTCTATTTTCTATCTACTTTCCTCAGTCCCTCGAGGACTCTACACATGGTGTACCGTAAACCTCTTCCGTGATTATTCATACCACCATGCAAACCTTCAAACATCATCATTTCCTTCTTAGACACATAATCCACTCATTGTTCAGCATTTCAATATGTCTGGGCTGACACAAGCACTAATCTTTAGAATTTATCTGTGAATGCTAACTTGTCACAGTGCACCTTTCACATGGTGGACAGCAATGCTTTGTTATTCAGTCAACTGTGACAGTAGTAGTATGATCAGGGTGTCATTAACAAGAGGACATTCTGTCCTTTACAACAGACATAAAATGCTTGATTATGAAATCAGTAGTGATCATATAAATCGTCATTAAACTTCAATATCCTTTATTATGATACGCCCTGTATACATCTGGGGGATTATCAATTATTGTTGGAATACTTTATTCTACCACAAGTATCAATAGATAGAGGATCCAATTTATACCTGTCCATATACCTGTACAAACGTGCAAATGTACGTGCTTGTAGAGCCACTTTCTACTCCTAAGGGATTATAGTAACTTAATTGTATAACTTGTTGGCTTCCTGCAAGAAAGTTGTTACTGCAATTGAAAAGACATTATAGCACTTATGGCCTTCTTGCGTGGTAGCCAGCGAATGTGTTTGTCTGTGTGTATTGTATTGTCTTCCGCTATGTTTTTATCCTTGTTTTGGTCTTGCCTCCTCCTCCTCCTCCTCCTCCTCCTCCAACAGGCCGACTGGAAGAACATCTCTATGAACGGAGAGTTCCAAGTATGTAGCATGTTTTTGTTTTGCATGGGCAACCTCTAGAAACTCTTCCCGACACCTCAATGTTCTAACCCTATGGTGAAGGAAGGGTTTATGCAAGACATCCTTAATACAACTTCATTTTATTCGTACTCATCGTTTATTATTTTGTGCATGGTTATATTTATTTAGCATCATGTTTCCGTTATTGGACCTTTAATAATGAAATTAATGGCATGTGCATTAATTTCATTCCAGTAGGTAAGGTTGCTGTAAAGGAGATACATCATAATTTCTTTTAGATATAGCTTCATGAGGATAGACTACAATTCTCATCATCAGTAGTACTTGATCTTCAGCAATAACCAGAAATCATTTTAGTACCAAATGTAGTGGGCCCAAGATGTTGATATAGAATCAGTAGTTAAATGCAGAATGGACATGCATTGCATTTGTCATTCAAATCTAGTAGAAACAATTTATTTTTACTTTGTAAAAACTCT
The DNA here is from genome assembly GCA_035222895.1 of Strongylocentrotus droebachiensis. Taxonomy (NCBI): domain Eukaryota; kingdom Metazoa; phylum Echinodermata; class Echinoidea; order Camarodonta; family Strongylocentrotidae; genus Strongylocentrotus; species Strongylocentrotus droebachiensis. The sequence continues at coordinate 61,186 of JAVYIG010010369.1, forward strand.
GCAGAGTCCAGGCTTTATTAAATTTATGCTGTATAACACACACATAAATACAATTTTATTACCAGAATTACATCTTTTTATATATAACTTTTCCAATGGGGGTCACGATTCATCCATCAAATTCTGTCCTTCACACATTAGTCAACGCAAGAGAATTAATTTCCGAACTTAACAACTTCAAAATGGTTATTCACAGGGTAAATAACAAAAACTGAAGGACATACAAATGTAGTGATTTTGACTGCCTGGGGTCATGTGTATGATGAGAGGAAGATAAAAATGTGAGTTGAAAATCATCAACAAACACATATGAACAAATGTTTCTTTATTTTGTTGTTTATTTTGGGCGTTTGGGGGACAACTAGACCGTAAACTCATTCAAATTAATAAACAATTTATCTGAGCAATGTTTAACCCAGGTAAAAGGTGTTGGACTACCGGTATTTTTTCTTTAGTGTTTAATCTTTACCAGTTTACCAGGGAGAAACTAGGGAGAAATACATTAAAGCAAGGGCTGACCAAAGGCACAAGTTCTCTTGGTTTAATCAGCTAGGCAGATGACAGCTTCTTGATTAATGCTTGTAAATGCTCTTTGTATCTAATGAAAAGGGACTCTATGAATGTAATATTAGCATTATGAAATATAAAATTGCAATCTTTAACAATTAACTGTCATCTCTAACAAAATCATTCAAAGTGAACAAGTATATACTCAATCTAATACCTGCTAACCGTTTCAGAAAAGCCTGACATTAGATGGCTTGAGTTAAAACAGTATTTAATCACCCTCTCGCTTTATAATTTTGAAAGACAAGCAATCAAGCATCAAACATTAGGAAAGCTCTTGAACAAAAGCTTTAAATAGAGATACATATTTGTATAGATTGTCAGCATGAAGATATAGATAATAGAAAAATAAACACTTTTATCAATGTTATGTTTTCGATTTGGTTAAAAGCGACTTATATATATATATATATATATATAAATGTTCTTTGCTGTACTTCATGATTCAGCTAATACTTTGTATACCGGTAATTACATGTATAATTTGAGATCATTTCTTATTCATCCAGTTGTTCTCTGCAACGATATTTGCTTTATTTTTTTATTTTTGTATGTTCAAAAAGAAAAGTATTTCTAAACTTTGAAGAACTAAAAGAACAGAACAGGCTAATTATTTTGATCGCACATTGTGTAATGAAGAAAATATCAGAGATTATGAGTAGTATATTTACAAATATATATGGTCCTTCCTAGATGACCTAAGGCCGTCGGTCCTCTAGTGCTTACTATTAAACAAGCATTTATGCTTTCTTAGCAGTCAGATAAAATAATTAATGCTATAGTAACCATAGGGGTATATTATTTGGTACAAAGGCTTATTAACAGGGTCTATTCAATGGATTAATACAGTACAAGTATGTCCAACATGCATGCATATTGTAGTGGGATGTAGTATCACTTAATTGATCAGGGTCCAGGACAGTACTAACAAGACCTACATGTATCTTTAGTATGTGGTACTACATTGAACATGCAAATTATACTGGTTGAAGGTAGCACCTCAAGTTAATTCATTTTATTTTTAAACACTTATTAAGATATTATTTCAAAGTGTACCTACATATATTACCAATAATATTTGGTTCTGTGCTGAAAGGATATCATGATGCTATTGCTTTGTTCAAAATATGAGCTTCAAATATCATCTGTATCAAGAGACAGTTTGAGAGATTTTTTATATACATGTACATTTACATGCTACAGGGTAGTATGAAATTAACACAAAATACATACAGTGTTTTGGGGCAGTAATCATAATCCTATACATGTAGGACATTTTAGGTTCAGAGAGGAGAGAGGAGCTACAAAAACTTATACAACATATGCTTAATTTTCAATTGCAATGGACTATTTGTTGTACCTGACTTCGTGAAATCCTTTACGACATACCGGTATGCTTATTTTCCATTTCTTTCACTCCACAATACAATATCCTTGATATGACCATTGATATACATGTACACGTAGGTCCAAATCTGATAGAAATACATATTGACATCAAAACAATTTTATGAATTATTAAATATTAAATGTCAAATTATCCTTTTTCTCATACAGAATCATCCTGTAGCTTCATTCTTCCATGAGAATCTTAACATAACAATCAATCCTCTCTTTCCTTCATTTCACTTCTAGTCCAACCCGTCCAGTGTAGTCGTGTCCACTCACAGGGGTCTTCTAGAACTGGACATCTCTCTCCTACTCACACCAGACAACTCCTTCTGGCTGGACGATGATGATGGTGGTGACCAACAGACTAAAGGGTCAGTTCCTCTTCAAGCTCAAACTTATTTGACTTGATTATTTATTTAGATTTTGATTTTAACTTGTGAATGATATTGTCTTAGTACAGGTTACATTCAATACTGGTTTCGATGTAAAACATTATTCAAGAAACCAGAAAATAAATGTACATTGTATAAACAGTGTACACATGGTTGCTGAAGTAGCTTTTAAAACTGTAATTGATAATAATAGTGTCAGTCTTGTATAGCCCTCGTGTCTGGCACATTATTACCTTGCGCTCCATTATTATTACCCCTGCTTTAGCAGTGCTGCCATTACAGCGCTTGATTACTTTAAGGAAGTTGTTCCAGCCAGGTACCCACTAATACCTCACCTTGGTGGAGTGTGGCAAATGTTGATGAATTTCTTGCCAAATGACAGTAGTAATGCAACAGGGTTTTGAACCCTGCCCCTTGTGATTCGCAACCACTGGACCACAACACCTCTACTTCATTTCCCTCTCTTTGGCTTACAGGGATGACTTCCTCGTGGTGGAGCCTAAGAGCATCCCGTCTCCTCGCTTGAACAAGTCCACCTCTGTTCCCGGTTTCATCCAGCTTCCACCCGGTGGCTTCAACCCCGCCTTTCCCTCGGACTCTACCCCGGCACAGACCGGCAGAAGTACACATGTGGTGAGTTGGCTAGGTTTCATGTGACTGTATGCTTCTCTGACCTTTAAAGGCATCGTTTAACAATGTTAAATCTGAGATACACGGCCCTACGTGTTATCAGAGTCTGTAATATGGTATAATATTGAAGCCCTAAAAAAAGTGCGCTTCAAAATGATCAAGAAGTGCCTCAAAAAAAGTAAGATCTTTGAGTGACCGGTTTTACCATACTCATTTTCCCCAATAGACTGCAGTGTTATGAAAACCGTTAGGAAAACGCAAAATGAAATTTCGATTTTCAATCATGAATATCTTGATAATCAGACAGACGATCGGCTTGTAAAAGTCATGGGATTCCGGAATGACCTAAAGGTTTATAATTATGATAGCGGCATGAGCTAAATCAAGGATTTTGTTTAAGGATCCGATACAAAGTTACCGGATCCCTTTAAGGAAGACAAGTGTATGTACATGTAAAGTCAAACCTGTCTATAGTGACTGCCCAAGGGAAACACAAAAAGTGGTCTTTGTAGACAGGTTCCTTTAGTACATGTTTCACTGAGAAACCATTTTCAAGGGAAACAAAAAATGTGGTCTTTGTAGACGGATGGACACTAAAGCAGGTTCGACTGTTCATGTACAATTTATATTGATTGACGTGTATTTCCATATTTTGATTTCAGATGTAGCGATGAAATAATTTTTAAAGTTAAATCCACAGTGGCCCTTAGACTGTAGATTAACATTTTATTATTGAAACTGCTATTCAAAATGATATTTGTGGTTCAAATACATGTCATGCATGCTACATGCTGTTGGTTGTACAACATCAGTTCTGTCTTCTGCCCTTGTATTCTACATGACCCTTTTCTCAATGAACTTTCACAATGATTTCTACCGTATGCTGTCCCTCTAGGACCCACTTAAAGGGAGTGTAGCATGACAAGACTATGTGTCTTTCCCGTGGCCTGGCTCGGGGGCCAATCGGGTATAATATGACTACGGACGACGCGACCGCAGCAATCACGTGCGTGCAACATATGCGAAACCAAAGCGTGAGGAGAACGCTGACCATGTAGAGATTAAGTCGCTGACTACCCTTAATCGAGTCCATTCGTTTACATGTAGTTGTCCAAAAGAAGACGTAGATGACGTTCACCAGTATTTGCCAAGCTACACTCCCTTTAAGATGATGCCAGACAATACTGGCATTTTGGTCCCATAGGATGCTCATGTTGAATGATAATATAAATGTCTTTAATGGGTCTTGTTTGTATCTTAGATTACACATCGGCCATTGTATCACATCAGGAAACTGTCGGCACATCCACATCTGCCCTACTGTAAGTACATACCTGTATACTTGTTATCTATCAGCCTGATATCTGCAAAGATATTTGATGCTGATACATTTATATAATATGTATATATGTAAATATCACAGAAATTTGTTACTTTACAGGACACCTGAAAATGAGGGCAAATAGCACTTAAAAGTTGAAAATGAATAATGTCCAATGTTTAAACCCGAGTTAATATTTGTGAATAAAAAAATAAATTGACAATCATACAGATGTATATGTACATGTATACACTACCCTGTCTTACAAAGAGTTACGGTTGATCTAAATCAATCTATCGTAAAGAAATCTATCGTAAAGAAATTGCGATTGCTATCAACTCTTTGTAAGACAGGGCCAAGTGCATTTGTGAACATTTTCTATTAAAAATTAGATAGTGAGGAGTGATTTGATCATCAAGTATAATGTTTTTATTCATAAATTTCCAATACCAATTTATTTGCTATTTATGATTATACACCATGTGATATTGTACAATCATTTTATTTGTCACTTTTGAATACTACATGTAAATTCTTGCTATTTATTGTGCAGTATACATATATAATAAAATAAATGGTTCCCATTTTCTTCTTCTTCAGATCTGAGTGGTTCTAACGATGGTAGCGTCCACATGTGGGAATGGGGTCACTCTCAGAAGCTCTACACCCACAGGAATCCGGGTCAATTCCCAAAGGTCACTCAGATCAATTTCAATGACCAGGGTAACAAGGTGAGTGTATGACTGACCGGTGGGCGGAATAATTTCCCACGATAGGATGTTGAATAGAGGTTCCGTGGAGAGGGAGCAAGAGCGAGAGAAAGAGAAAGGGAGGGAGGGAGGGAGGGAGGGAGGGAGGGAGGGAGGGAGGGAGGGAGGGAGGGAGGGAGGGAGGGAGGGAGGGAGGGAGGGAGGGAGGGAGGGAGGGAGGGAGGGAGGGAGGGAGGGAGGGAGGGAGGGAGGGAGGGAGGGAGGGAGGGAGGGAGGGAGGGAGGGAGGGAGGGAGGAAGGAAGGAAGGAAGGAAGGAAGGAAGGAAGGAAGGAAGGAAGGAAGGAAGGGGGAGGGAGAGAGAGAAAGAGAGAGAGAGAGAGACAGACAGACAGAGAGACAGACAGAGAGAGCTTTACATGTTACAAACCTGATTCAGAATCGGGAGACAGGTACATGTAGGATAGGGTAAAAACATATTAGCACCTGTATAGAAATGGCAACCGATCTACAGTGGCCATGATTCTTATACACATGGATTGTAGATTGGTAATTACAAACCTTTAGGTCAGTCAGAACCCCCTGTCTGATTATCAAGATATTTATGATTGGAAATTGACACTGATAACACTTAGGGCCATGCATCTCAGATTTAACATTTTTAAACGATGCCATTAATATATTGCTGATGGATTTGTATTTCTTGATTTGTATCAGTTTGGAGTATGTGATGATGGAGGACAGCTTGCTCTCTGGCAGGTTGGGATGAACTCACCATCAGCAACCAAGCCATTCTGGGTAAGTCACAGACTACATCCATGGGTGGTATTCTGTAAAATACATTATCTTCTATTATTCATGTAGTGAGATTAATGTTAACCCTCATAAAAAAGCTGAAATTGCATCAAAGAAACACTTAATATTGGTACATGTAATAGATGTCGGTAGATAGTATGTACATACTGCAAGCTATTAAAGCATAGACATGATGCAATGATTTGAATGCCCATAAATATGTGATGAATGAAATGCGAGTAGAAATAGTCATAGACTGGAGGAGGTTATGGGAAGGGATCATATCACCTTCTTTTCATGTGTTCTCACCTTCATCCTTTCTCTCTTCCTTCTCTCTCTTTCTCCCTTGATTTTCTTTTCTTTATTTGTTTGATGAAAAATATTACAAGAAGACACGTTGTCCTTTTCCCTTTCTCTCTCACTCTCCCCCTTCCCCCTGCCTTCCCCTCTCTGAGCTGGATACCCCCTCCCCACCACTGCTTCCCCCTCTACATGTAACTCTCTTGACCTCTCCTCTTCTCTTATCCTGCAGGGCATGGCCTGTCACAACAAGACAGCGTCTGACTTTGCCTTCCTAGGATCATCCAGTCTACTGGTAACATCAGGGGTCTCTACAGACAGCAAGAACGTTTGTCTGTGGGATACACTGCTACCATTCAGAAAATGCATGGTGCATGGTAAGTGTGTGAACATGACAATGACATTGTAGTTGATCCAAATGAAACACCTACATGTATAGGCAAATGACTTGCAATGGCAGTGATTTCTACAATGACATTTTAAAAATAATGTTTGGATGATTGTTTGCCCCTTAGCAGAGTGGATTTGGTTTTGGATGTGGCAAATTATTACAGTGACTTCTTTAGCTATATTCAATCATGATGCTTGTAAGCCACCTAAAAAAAGAAGAAAAAAAAAAGGTGTGGTAATAAAAAATTATTGTTATAAGGACAAAATAAATGGTAAGTGGGGATAAAAATAGGTCGCTGCATGCACCAAAGACATCTAGCATATGTAGTTGCTTTTCTCTGTAATAAGATATGAAATGTGATACACTTTTTTGCCATTTTATTTTGCCATATTGATTTTTTTTGTTTTTTGTTGAGGCAGTTAGATAATCCAAACCCCCGCTTCTATGAGCAAAACAAGACGCTTTTGAAATTACCCTTAGAAAAAAAATTCCTGAAAGTATTTGTGACCATGGCTAACTTTTCCAAAATGTTTTGATCCCCGACCCTAGGATTCTCCTGCCACGAAGGAGGGGTGCCGTGGTCCGTGCTCTACTGCCCTCGCAACCAGACCATCATCGCCGGGGAGTAAGAAGGGAGAGGTGAGCATCTTTGACATCAGACAGCGGAAGCTCCGACACACCTTCCAGGCCCATGAGTCAAGCATCAGGACGCTGTGTGTTGATCCCATGGAGGAGTTCTTCGTGACAGGATCTGCAGAAGGCAATATAAAGGTACAGTACACTCAAGGAAAAACATGAAAAGTGGTCTTTATAGACAGGTGGTCCTTTTTTCTACAGGTGGTCGCTAAAGCAAATGTGACTGCCCAAGAAGAAAAAAATCCCTGTTTTTTTTTTAGTTTTTTTAATAATTTTTAAATGTTGTTGTTAGTGATTAGTTGAGAACAGTGCCTGTACAAATATCAAGACAAAAAATTGTTTACAGCTGGTCATGCCAGCAGCTCCCAGTTACTGTAGGAGGAGTCCTACATACATGTATACATGTAAATAGCCCAATCATATTGGTTTACTGCTGTTCAGATAGTCATCTCTTTTTTCAAATTATAAGAAAGGAACAAACTACGGAAACAGAGGAGTAATAGTAATGAGGAATAATGCCTTAGCAAAAGGCACTAGCCGTAACAACTTTATACCAGTGACCTTGTATCACCCCTGCACAATACCTTTATGAATTATGCCTTAATTTATGAATCGTATTCGCCCTCTCTCACTCTCACTCTCACTCTCGCTCTAATCTCTTTAGGTCTGGTCGCTGTCGGTGCACAGCCTCCTTCACTACTTCCCAGGCCAGCACACTAGGGGTAACTTCTTCCGGCAGTCTGGTAACGGCGTGGTGCAGCTGGCCCTCTTGCCTCCCAACAACCTCTACTCCTGCGGTGCCGACGGCACCATGAAATGGCGTAGCCTCAACATCTCAGATAACCCGATATCGGCAAGAAAATCCTCGTCCATTCACGCTTGAGTAATGATTGTCTTCTTCACTGTCGAAATTGGAAATGTGACAAAGCCTTTCAGCTTCATATTGGAGCTTTGTCAGTGACAATTCTGGGCCTCATCTTACAAAGAGTTGATATCAATTGCAACTATGTACATAAGAGATAGGAGATGGCAAACTTGCGATTGATTTGGATCAATTGCAACTCTTTGTAAGCAAGGGCCCTGGGCTCTAGAAAATGATGAGAGGCATCAAAAGTCAGTCTCAATCAGTCAGGAGTCGTGCAGATGATTACCCCTAGAAACTGAGGCAAACAGATCTCTGCTACAGGACATTGATATTGGCTTTCTACAAAAGCTGTATTGCAGTAACAAATCAATCAGATAGTCTGAATTGCTGGTTCATATTAAAGTACTGATTGTGAAACCTCCAAATTTTCAACCTGGGATATCCTAAATTTCAATTATGATAATGTCCGCAAGACTTGCCCAGAGGCCATTCATTTCAGAATGTTCATATGCTTTTGCTTTGTTGAAGAGGTGCGCCAACAATACGCAAGTCAAAAGCTAAGTGAGCAGAGA